>PVJS01009658.1:0-49825 GCA_004027185.1 Glis glis
AACCCAGGGGCGTTCTACCTCCGAGCTACACCCCCAGCCCTATATTTTATCCTTTATTTTGAAACCGGGTCTCACAAAGTTGCGGAGGGCCTCACTAAGTAGCTGAGGCTGGCCGCAAACCTGGATCCTCCGGTCTCAGCCTCCCAAGTACTGGGATTACAAGCGTGCGCCACCACGCCCGGCTTACTTTTTATTTTGAAACTAAGTTGCTGAGAGCCTCGCAAAATTGCTGAGATTGGCCTCCAGCCTGAGATCCTCCTGTGTCGGCCTCTCGACTGCTGGGATTACAGGCGTGCACCACCATGCCCCACAAAAAAATCTTAATTTTAAAGGGAAGGAAATGTGGATTTCAGAAACAATAGACCCATGAGCAAAGCACATGTAATGGCTAATAAAAATGCATTGGTACTGGAGAAGGCAGCTAGGACGCAACATGGATTCATAGAATCAGTCTGTCAAACTAGCTTCAAATAATTTTTATAGTATTATATATAGCTTATCTGGGAACACAATAGTCATATTTCTGTATGTAATAATTTTGATAACTTATAAACCTTGTGAAATTTTCAGGGTCAAAAAGAAGAAAATTAGAGGGTATATAAGATAATGCTGTTGTTATTTGAAAAACTATAAAGCAAATTTGCTATTGCGTGTGTGTATGGGTGTGTATGTTACTGGGGATTGAATCCAGGGGCATTGTACCTCTGAGCTACACAATAGTCATATTTCTGTATGTAATAATTTTGAGAACTTATAAACCTTCTTGTGAAATTTTCAGGGTCAAAAAGAAGAAAATTATAGGGTATATAAGATAATACTGTTGTTATTTGAAAAACTATAAAGCAAATTTGTTATTTGCGTGTGTGTGTTACTGGGGATTGAATCCAGGGGCATTCTACCTGCGAGCTACAACACTACCCCTTTTTTATTTTTATTTGAAACAGGGTCTCATTAAGTACTATTTGCTTTTTAAATGCCAAACACTGATAGATGTTTGAAGCATTGACTAATGGGAGGCATCCACTTGAGAGGCGACTAACCATATTCCACAATGTTAACTCATAGCCCAATTTCTGTCTAACTTTTTATAATCAAAGTGATAAAAACTCATGCAGCATTAATCCAATAGTGTGGAAATTCTCCAAAGCTTGATTCAAGAAGATCTCTACAGGTTGGAATGCTATAAATATGTGCTATAACTAGCAAAATTAATTTTTAAAGTGATAGTAAAAATATGTATTTCTTTTTATTTTTATAAGCACAATACATATTCATGGTTTTTAAAGTCAAATACATAGTTCTGAACAACTTACAAGAAAAACCACAGTTCTCTGTCCTACACTCCCCATCTCTCCCCAGTTCTCTTCCCTAGAGGTAAAATCACATGAACTTTTTTGGGGGGGAGGGGACGGTCCTGAGGATTGAATCCAGGGGCGTTCTACCTCTGAGCTACCCCCAGCCCTTTATATTGGAAACAAGGTCTCACTAAGTTGCTGATGTTGGCCTCAAACCTGCAATCTTCCTGTCTCAACCTCCCAAATATTGGAGCCTGATCATGGAATTTGCACATCTAATAACTCCCAGACTGTAGACAATATCCATTGACTTCTTATTTCAGTAGACAAGGATTTAGCTCTCTAATCCAGCCAATTTAGCTACACAATAGTTTTGACTTAACAAGTATTCAGTGCTGACATCCTGCCAACATGAACATCACTCACAGATGGGCATGGTAATGTAGTAATAAAGACTATATTTTCTTTGTTTTTTTCCTCAAAGTTAAACGTTGCATTGCCTTTTCATTTGCTTGGCTTTCTCTGTACCTCTGGATCATCCTTCCCACAATTAACAGTACCCTCTCAGCACAGATTTCCACAAGGTCACATTAGCATCAAGTATTTTTCCTGGAGACACGATTCTGGAATCTTCCCCTTCTTCACTAGTTGCTGTTATGTCTACTGCACAGCTGATTTCCTGGGTCTACCCTTCATTATCGCATTCCTGAGTTAGACCTGCTATTTTGCTCATCCTATGTCTTCTTCTTTCTTGTCTTCTTCATTTACGTGGAAGTCATTCTCCAACAATTTCCTGAGAAAGTTCACAGAAGTTTTTTTTTTTTTGAGACTTTGTCTGGAAATCTCCTTGTTCTCCCCTCGTGAATGATTAGTAGTTTAGATAAGTGTTAGTTCTAGGTTGAAAGTAATTTTCATTCCCTTGTTGTGGATGGCATTCCTCACTAGTCTTTGGAGTGGTCATGAAAATGGCCGTAAAATGGCTGTAAGGAACACAGTGGACTGATGGCACCAATTGCTACCCTGTGGATCCACCACCACAGTTGGTCCTGAGGCCATGCTTCTCCCAGGCTACTCCTGTATGACAGAGCACAGCAGGGGTGCTAATGCTGACCAGCTGCTGCAAGATGTGGACTCGGCTTTTACTTGCATCACACTTACTACCATCCCATTGGCTAAAACAAGTCACATGGTCAAGTCCACCAACCACATGGAAGGAAAGTGCCTAAGGGTGTGGACACCGAGAGTCAAGGTTTAATGGGACCACAGGTACAGCAATACTGCACCCTGCTCTCTCTTTCTGTAACTCCTATTATTTGAAT
The DNA here is from genome assembly GCA_004027185.1 of Glis glis. Taxonomy (NCBI): domain Eukaryota; kingdom Metazoa; phylum Chordata; class Mammalia; order Rodentia; family Gliridae; genus Glis; species Glis glis. Next base: position 2,615 of record PVJS01009658.1, read on the forward strand.
GTTGGACCTCTAACTGGTCAACTCATTTTCTTACATTTCTCTACTGGTTTCCTTCTCTTTGCTTTCTTGTTCTACTTCTAGAAATATCTCACCAACTTTATTTTCCAACACTTCTATTGAATTTTTCATTTCTGCTATAATGTGTAATTTCCAAACATTCTTATTTGCCCTGATTTTATATTATCCTAGTCTTATTTTCTAGATACAATACCTTCTCTGATCTCTTTAAGCATATTAGTGTAAGTTGGGGTTTGTCATTGTTTTAACCTTTTATTCTCCCCCATATAATGCATTTCCTCCAAGCTTCTTTCTTCCCCTTCCCATTTGTTTATCTGTGTGGTCTCAATCTTTCATGTTAGAGGCTTTCTTAAGATGTCTCTTGGACCTTGATCACCTACTCCTATTTAAGAGCTGAAAAACAAAACCCTAATTGGAGGGTCTCATCATGTGCGTGTGGGTGTGTTGACTCTGAGCTGCGCTGTAGTGATCTGCCTCGACCATTTGTTGTGGAAGTTCTAAGACTAGCATCTGAGGTCTTTCCTCATGAGATCAGACTCTCTGGAAAAGATTCTTCCAGTCCTGATGTAGGATAAAAGAAATTAATAGGTAGAAAGGTGACAGGAATAAAAAGTAAAATATAACTAATATAAGAGCCTGGTGCTAAAATGCCTCAAGTGTTTACTCCCCAAACCAGTTCTCTTTCCCAGGCCTGTCCCTCCCAAGTTCCTGGGAAATCTGTAGATCCTAGAGTTAACTGAAAGAAACTATAATTGCCTTGTGTATTGTTAACAAGACAGATACAATATCTTGAAAAACCTATATAATTCAGGACACTCTCCAGCATATCTGTCGATCAGATAATGAAGACCTCGATCAGCCTGAGGATCCTAAGGCCGACCAGACCACCAGAAACTACGTGGAGACTACTGAACTGATATCATCCTCCCTAGGGCTGACCACACCACCAGACCACCAGAGACTACCTCGGGACTACCAGGACTACCAGACTGGGGTCATCCTAACCTACCCCCTCCTGCCTACCCCTCACGAAACTCCCCTATAAGAAAAGAGCCCTGCACTCCCCAAAGCATCTCTCTCCCTCTTGAGATGGCCGGCATTCTCCCTTGAGTGTGTATTTCCTACTTTCCTAATAAACCTCTATGTCTCTGACTGACGGGTGCTTAAATTCCTTTCCATAATATTAGCCAAGGACACTGCCAATGATGCTGAGCTCCTGAGTTGAGGAATGTCACCCCCAACAGTCCTACCTGGAGAGTAAAAGTCAGATACCAATGTTCTGAGAGTGCAGGGAGGCGAGTGCTGGTGCTCAGTCACTGAGATGGGAAGGAAGGAAGGAAGGGAAGGAGGGAGGGAGGGAGGGAAGGAGGGACCACCACCTGTGGTAAACTTTCTCTTCATGAAATTTAATAAGATGAAAAGTTCAAAAATAAACTACAAAAGGTGACAGAAGATGTCTGGCCTAACAGCAGTGCGCATGGGGGGAGGGGCGCATGAGGGGTTTTAGCTGACTGCAGGCTAATCCAAGGCCGCACTGAGATGACAGCCAAAACCTTTAATGCAACCCGGGACCGTGTGAGCATCATTCAGAGCCCAGAACAAGCAATGTAATCACTCTAGTCGGCTGTGCACACCTGGGGCAGTGTGGCTCTGCCCGCAAATGTTCAGAGAGAACTGGGAAATGCCCAGGCTTACTTCTCTAGCAACTCGTCCTTACCCACCTGGTGCTTCCAAAGTGCCGTGCCCTTTTTGACCTGTCACACTGTCTCACCTGCCCTGACTTCACAGGGGCTGTTTCACAGAACTCCACTGTGTGTCTGGCATGCCCAGCCCAGCAAGAGGGCCCAAGTCCTATTTTTATAAATAAAGCTTTATTTAAACCCACCTGTGCCCATTCATTGACACATCACCGATGGCTGTTCTCTCCTCCCTGCAACGACAGAACCAAGTACTTGCCACAGCACAGCATGACCCAGGAAGCCCAAACCTTGACCTTCGCAGAAAAGTTTCTCAGCCCCTGATCTCACCTGCAGAGTTTTCCCTAACCACTGCCCCACCACTCCTGCCCCTCAAAACTCTTTCTACTAAGGCACTTACACATTTTAGCATGATTTTTTGATGATGGTCTCTCCCCTACTGATTTGTATGTGATATGAAGGCAGGGTCTCACTTTATTTCTCTTCTTGTGGCAATCAAAGTGAAATCTGCCACCCTAAACCCCTAACCCACTTGACTCCCAGCCCCTCCTAGAGCAAGGAGCAAACCTGCAGAATCGGGGAGAAGCCTGTGGTCCTCTGTCAGTGCAGAGGGACTTGGAGAGGAGCGCCAGGAAGGCAGGAAGAGTCGCCCTCCACTGCAGTGGCCTCCTACACAGCCTGTGTTAGGTACACAGGAGGAACCTGACTCTATGCAGGCCAAACAGTGTGCTTTGGATAAGAAATACCTATACCGTGAGTTGGGTCTGACTTCAGATCATTTCAGGGGGAACATACCTGAGTCAAGGGTGAAAGCTCCTCACCACCGTCCCCCACCTCTGCAAAAGTTGGCAGGAAGGCCTGACATGGTGCAAAAGGACACGGGACACCATGCAAGGACATGGAACACCCAATAGAGGAAGGGGTTGAAGGGAGCAGGCCGTGTGATGGGGAATCCAGAGAGGAGAGGGGTGAAGGGAGGGAGACGGAGCAGCATCCCCCTAAAGGTTCTCCAAGGACCTCAAGGCAGTGGGCACTGCCTTCCACCACTCCTTCCCCCACTGTCGCTTTGGAGCCATCCCCTGGACCCTTACAGAAAGAGCCCTGAAAATACACCTCCGGAGCCAGGAGTCTGTATTCTCTGTGGGATCCGGAGCTAGAGACCTCCAGCCCCTCGTCCTCTGTCATCATGTACCCATCACCTCCCCTAGTGAAGGACGATGGGAAAAAGGCAGCACCCACAGACAACCCTAGACCCTCCCCTCTGGGGACAGAAAGTCCACTTACCCGTGCCCCTCCCTCACCTCACCTCAAGTGTCAGGTGATCGATCGAGAGAGAGGCCTACTCAAAGGTCACGTTTGTGTTCTCAGAATCCAACACCACACCTGCCTGCCACACAGCCAGCTCTCAAGAAAGGTCCCTGACCAAATGTCCAGTTCTCCCTGTGTCCTTGGAGAGATTCTAGCACCAAGGGGGAAAGACTGAGGAAGAACACAGTGGCCTTTTCAAAAGTTTGTAAAGTTATCCTCTTAGTCTGTTTTCTGCTACCATGACAGAATATCACAGACTGGGAAATTTATAAAGAAAAGGAGTTTATTTCCCACAGTTCTGGAGCCAGGGAAGTCCAAGACCAAGGGGCTACACCGGGTGAGGACCTTCATGTTGTGCCATCACATGGTAAAGGGTGTCGCGTGGCAGGAGAGTGGGGACAAAAGTTCGAGAGGAGGCCAGACTCTCTTTTATAACGAATCCAGTCTTGATACACCAAACCCACTCTAGCAGTAAGAAATCGATCCATTCACGTGGGCACAGCCTCCTGTCACCTCCACCTCCCAACACTGTTGCCATAGCAATTAAATTTCCTTTTTTTTTAAATTTGGTGCACTGTAACTATACATCATATTTGGGTATAGAGTGAGAGAAACACACATACACACAACTCTTGGAGCACTTCCCTCTGAGTCCTGCCCCCTTCCTCTCCTTCCTCCCCTTCCTCCTCCCCATACATGTCATTGAGATTGGGATAGGTAATTTTAGATACATACGTAGCATTATTTCAACTGTTACACTCTTGATGTCTTAGTCCCTCCTCCTCCCTTTCCTAAACCCCCTCAATCACTGCACTGGAGTCTCTGCTCTTCTACCTGATGTTACCCTTATTTCCAAATTCCTCTCTAGCTTTCACATATAAGAGAAAACATACATCTGTTTGTTTTTTAGGACTGGCTAATCTCGCTCAGCATAATATTGTCAAGTTCCATTCATTTTCCTGCAAATGACATGATTTTGTTCTTTTTTTATGGCTGAGTAAAATTTCATTGTGAGTATATACCATAGTTTTGTGATCCATTCATCTCTCAATGGACACCTAGGCTGGTTCCATAATTTGGCTGTTGTAAATTGTGCTGCTATGAACATGGATATGCAATTATCGCTATAATACTCTGACTTCAGTTCCTTTGGAAAGATGCCCAGTTAAATTTCAACACAAGTTGTGGAAGGGACATCCACAGCATAGCGTTAGTCTTGTTGGAGAGTGATTTGCTTTGTTCACGACTGAGGAAAACAAAGCCAAGCAGGCGTGGGTGAGTCCTGTAGAGCAGCAGTCTCCAGCAGCTTGAGAGGAACTGAGTTCACCTTGCTGCGAGAGTCAAGCAGATGCCAGATGACCCTGGGAGGGTTTGTCCTTGGATTCCCCAGGTTCCTTCTAACGCTAACATTCTAATTACCAACAAAAATGCACTTATAGACATGGAAATAATATTTGCATAACCACTTTATTTAATGTACCTTACTGCTTTCAGTTTGAGTATTGTATTAGACCATAATGATACAGATGCATGGATAATGTTCTGACAACCAAACTTCAAACTGTAATGTAATTAATCAAAAAAAAAAAAAAACCTAGCCAGGCATGGTGGTGCATATCTGAAAACCCAGTACTTAGGAAGCTGAGACAGCAGGATCTCAGGTTCAAGGCCAGCCTCAGCAACTTAGCTAGACTCTCAGCAATCTAGTGAGACCCTGTTTCAAAATAAAAATTTTAAAAAGGGCTAGGGAAGTAGCTCAGAGGTAATGCCTCTGGATTCAATTTCCAGTACCAAAAAAAGGGAGAAAGAAAGAAAAAAAACTATTCAGACTGTGGCCACAAATTTCACTAAATATTTATGTTTTCTTTAGGTCATATATCACATTACATTAGTCATAAGCTTTAGCATATGTCTTTTGAACACCAGACTGGGTCCAGAAAGGTACTTGGTAAAACATTTTATGTAGAACAGGTTATTTAAAAAATGATTTGATAGTCTTTGGTCAAAAGCTATTAAAATAGTCGGGCATGGGCGCACACTTGTAATCCCAGTACTTGGGAGGCCGAGACAGGAGGATCGCAGGTTCGAAGCCAGCCTCAGCAACTTAGTGAGGCTCTCAGCAACTTAGCAAGGCCCTGTTTCCAAATAAACAGGGTATAGGTCTCAGGGTATAGCCTGGAGGTAGAAGGCCCCTGGGTTCCATCCCTAGTACCACAAAAAACTATTAAAATAATTTTAAAGAAGACTTCATCCCATTCAATGCTATAGGTTCCAAACTCAGAAATTAAATGAGGGTACAAGTTCTAAAGCATTTGTCTAATTTCTTTCTTCTAAACAGCTCAAGAGGACCATTTCTTAAATGCTTTTGCTATAATTATTATTGTTATTGACAATAAATTCATACTTCATTGCTATGATTTGGATGAATGTCCCCCAAAGATCCATGTATTAAAAACTTATTCCCCAGAGAGGTACAATTGGAAGGTACTTTGGACCTTTACAAGGTGGGGCCTTGTGGGATTCTGTGGGTCACGGGGGGTGTGCCCGCAAAGGGGATTGTGGGACCCCGTCTCTTTCCTGGCTGATGGGTGAGTGGTTTGTTCTACCACATACTTCTGTCATGATGTGCTGCCCTCACTAGAATTTCAAAACAATGGGGTCACCTGATCATGAACTGGAACCTGCAAAATCATGAGACAAAACCATCCTTTTTTCTTATAAGTTAATTATCTTGGGTATTTGGTTACAGTAATGGGAAGCTCACTAATACATTCACCTTTGTAGAGCTCTTCACATTTTTCAAAACATATTGGCACATATGACTTGGTTTGAATTCTCACAATATACCTGGGAGGGCACAACGTGGTAGAGACCATTGGCTGCCCTGAGTGATCTGGTCCCACCTGATTTCAACATAATAGAATTGTTCACTGAGCTCATGGCTCGACATTGGACTATAATTCCCAGATTCCTTTGCACCACATGGCCAGGTTCTGCCACAAGGACCTGAGTGGAAGTGATAGGGTGAGTTCCAGGTCAGGCACTTGAGAGACCCTGTTCTCCCTCTCCCTCTCTTTCCCTGTCCACTGAATGAAAATGGGATATTATTTGCTCTGCAAATGCACAAAGATCATATACATATCCAGCTGGGAATTTTTTTTTTCACTATTCTTCCTCACTTTTTTTCTTTTCTATTTTTTGTGGTACTGGGGATTGAACCAGGGGCCTTCTACCTCCAGGCTACACCCTCAGCCCTATTTTATTTTTATTTTGAGCCAGGGTCTCACTAAGTTGATGAAGCTGGACTTGAACTTGCGATCCTCCTGTCTCAGCCTCCCAAGTACTGGGGTTACAGGCATGTACAACTATGCCGAGGTCTTCCTCACTCTTTAAAATTTCCTCCCAGTGTGGGAGAAAGCACACTGTAAGTACTTAATTTACAAGAAAGGAAACATACTTATTGAATCCAGAAAAAAGTATTTCACATGTGCATTTATTCATTCATTTAAAAATGTATTGGCTATTTCCTCTGTGACAAATACTGACCATAAACACTAAAAACTTAAAAATAAATATGACGTGTAGTCTGTTCCCTCAAAGAGCCACCACTGAGTAGGTGATCCACTCTGCCTGTTGTCCCAAAATTGGAGTATAGGAGTCAAGTCTTTCAAAGGTAAACTAGAGTTTATCCATGACAGAGGGAAGACGAGGTATAAGTAATCTTTGGTTAAATTCGTACCCAAAACATATCAAAATAAAGTATATAAAATACTTCTCAATATCACGTATGGAGAAGGGGAGGGAGTGGGGTGGGACCTGGACGGGAGTGGGGGAGCTCACCAAGTGCTGTGTGCATGTATATCCCCATCACGTTGTACTTCACTATGATGTGTGATTATAATGCACCAATAAAAGCACATTTAAAAAATAAATAAAAGCTGCATTATGATTACCTGTTTAAATATAGGGTGCAAGCATAACTTTCTTCTAACATATCTTGAGAAGATGCGGGTCTTGGAGGATTCAAGAACGATATGTATTTTACTCACCCTTTATCGCCTACCCTCTCAGTAGAGATGCATTCTGTACTCCTCCTACGCCTGAAATTCCTTTATGCCTCAAAAATATAACACCCACTAAAATAAAGCCACCTTTTGCATAAAGCATAATAAAACTGTGGTTTAGAGCAATGCTATTTAAAAAAAAAAAATGAGACACCTCAGAAGGCTGCTATGTGCCAAGCCATGACTGACTCCGTATTCAGCTAATGCGGCTCACTCAATTTGCACATGAGAAATGCACATTGACATTATTTAAGTGCTTATCTTCCCTCTTTTCTTCAATTCAAAATAATCTATGGTGTTAAAACATTGCTATGATTTAAAAATGAGTTTATTCGTTTTTTCCTCTTTTAAATTTTTTCTTGGACTTGACTGTAACCTTCCAAAAACATTGTGTTTAATCGGATGTTCAAAGAGAAGTGAGTCAAGCTGTTTGGGAGATGTTGTAACTATTTCTGATGAAATGGATATTGAAATCAGTCTATAAAATACATTAACTTTCAATCCAGTTGATTATTCCAGCCATGTATCAAATACATTTTAATGAGAAGGAAATTTGTAAAGTGCTTCTCAAAAGTTCATAGTCTATATAATTTGAACATATATGTAGCAGATAAATTGCTTACACCCATTACTTGGGGAATGAAAATTCAACTAGACAGCAAAAAAATCCTTTCCAATATATACTACTAAAGTGAGCCCAGTGACTTTACCACTCTCCCTGTTGTGAAAATGTCTTCCTACTGCTATATAGTGACTGCAGATCATTCTTTTTATTAATTAATTAATTAATTTGTGTGGCATTGGGGATTGAACCCAGGGGAGTTCTACCACTGAGCTACATCCCCACCCTATTTTATTCTTTATTTTGAAACTGGGTCTCATGTGCTAGCCTCGAATCTGCAATCCTCCTGTCTCAGTCCCCTAGGTACATGGAGTCGTATATTTAATAACGAACCTTAAATGTTCACTGTGAATGTCAGATCCTGCGCCATTATGCTTACTGGTTTTCATATCTGGTTAGGATTTGGTATCCCCTGTTTCATCAGATGAACCAGGAGAGCAAGTCCCAGAAGCACACATTTATCGAGGCAAAACCAGGCTCCTCACTAGGCAGAAGCTACCCCATGAGCACCCACCAAGGCACTATGCCAATTTAGGAGAAGAAGGTGCAGAGGATAAGGCTCCCTGGTATAAGGAACAGCACAGCTAGCAGGGTGGTAAAAGAGAGACAAATGGGTAAATAAAAGGAAGAATGCAGTAGGAGGCATGAGAGGAAAGCCACATATCATGGGATTCCATGGAAAGAGGAGATGGTGTTCAGGTGTGGAGCCGAAAGAGCGTGCAAGCTGGTTCTTGAAGACTAAGTGGGATTTTAATAAGCAGAGGCCTGCCTTGCTCACACATAATGACACACTGGAAAATACTCATCAGGGTGGCTTCAGGGAGCAAGGGCATAAGCAAGGGCACCAGTTAGAAAGCTCTTCAGTTACCCTGGAAGAATCGGATGATGGCTTTCACCTCAGTCACAGCCATAGATGGGGGAGGGGTGATTCTAGACACATTCTGGTCAGTAGAGATGTAGAATTTGTTGACAGATTTAAAATAAGAGGAGGGTGGGGGCAGTTAAGATTTGGCACCCAACCATCTACAGGAGCAAAGTGCTCTAACAGAGATGGGACAACAGGAGTTTGGTTTGGGATGCGTTACATGTGACTTGCCTAAGTGAACAAGGCAATTTTCTATCCAAACCTGGAGCTCAGGAGAAGTCCCGGCTGGAGACTCAAATTCTGGAATGGCCAGGATACAGAAGTTGTTCAAAGGATCATGGAGAATGAGTGAATGGAGACAGGAGGGCGAGGACAGTCCTGACCCCTCTACTCTTTCCAGGCAAGGTGAGGAGGAAGAAAAAACAGAGACAGAGAAGGAATCGCTGGGGAGCTGAAAAAGAAGCGAGAGTGTGGGGTCTGGAAGCCAAACTGAGGAAGAGTGACAAGAAAGAGGGGGCAATGGCTTAGACACGTGCTGCTGGGGACAGATCAGTCAAGAGGGGAGCTTCAATGCTAAAAGCTCTATACCAGTCAATGTGTGCAAGTATCTCCCAGGGGCGGAGAGAAGTGGAACTTGGTTCTGTTCCTCTCAGAAACCTGTGGCAGAACAAAAACTCGGAGGAACCCCAGGAGCTAGACTCCCCAACTACGGATCCCAGAGCTGGCTTTTCCAGGACGTCAAAAACCCAATTTCAAAAGCCATGAAAGCTGAGCTGTCTGTCTTTAAGCCAAAGAGAGAGGTGTGTCCTCCTTGGCTATACTCAGATCAGCAACACACACAATTTTCATCAAGAATCACACCTGTCCCAGGAACCCACAAAAGATCATGGAGACTTCCATGAGAGAGCACCCCCCATTATTTGTCCTATTATTTGTTTGCCCAGCCTTCTGCTCTCCAGACCACCAGACAAGGATTCTGGAATCCCTGAGGGATTCAACTGTCTATTCTCCCCAGGGATCTCCTAAGCCTACTTGTAAATTAGTGGAAACAAGAGGGAGAGAGCCCATTGGCCTGCTTTACCCTTTACCTGCTTAGATCCCCAAATGCAAATTAATATGCTAAAGGACTCAGTGCCCCCAACTCTGTTCAGCAGCAATATCTAAGCACTCTCCCAAATGTCCTATCACCAAAATCTGCAGAATATGTTTTCTCTTGTTCAGATAAGGTCAGAATTCCCCACCCCCACCCCACCCCTACACATATATCAAGAAAGAACACAGAAATCAAAATGGAAAAGTCTCACACAACAAATGAAAGATACCTTTTTAGATAATGGCAACTTCTACAAAAGATACAAGGACGACTACATTCCAAACCCAAAGAAAATTTAAAGCTAAATTAATATTTTACAGCAACCAGCATTGTGTATGCAGCATCAGCAGAACCAAGCCACATGTCTACCAGTTACTAATTTCTGATGAATACAAAGTCCACTGCATTTAGGAAGGGTGGTTAGTGTTTAGCAAAATTTTTGTGTAATTCCCCAAAAGTATAACTGAAGAGTTAATCACAGGGCCAAGAGTGGGCAGAAGAATCTAAAGTGTGTTGATTATTTAAAATATCAGAGTACCAGAGAATCCTTGCAATTCCTCATCTTATAAATGCAATGATCATTAATCACCATAAGAACAATCTACTACTTTTGTATACATTAGAGTTTATTATATGCACTGTAAAATAGAATTAGTATGGTTTAAATGTTTAGTGGTTTTATAAGGATGGTCTATCAGATTCTCCAGCCAGTACATTCATCTTTTTTTCTGGTATGAACTGAAAATTTGCTTTTTTTTTTTCAAAATGTGAGGCAGTACTGCCCATCATTTTTCTATCACCAACCATTAACTGGTGGTGTTTTTGGTTTATTTGTTCCTTAAAGGGATTAAGAGAATGAAAAGTTTAGGAATCGTTGCTCTAAAGTACCCCTATGAAAAGACAGTTATCACTATGATATCACCAAAGTCAAAATTTGCTAAATAAATCCAACATTCTCGTATGACCCATGGCAGCAAAACAGGTTGTGACGCTGACATACAATCTAATTTAGCCATTATTACATTACCACTGAGCACTGAGTCAACTCAATAACCCAGTACTGCTCTGCCTCAATTATCTATGGCTTTAATTAAAAGTGTTTAGGAATAGTCTTCATCTTGAATTTGTTCAGAGTATGTGTCTTGATTCTAAATTTAAAAAATGGGTTTTCCAGTAGGTCCACGAATCAACAAAATAGGGTGCCAAAACTGTACATCTAAACACTTTTACTAAAATGTTTATACAGGTGCATGAAACAGTCTATCATGATACAAAGTCCTGTACAAAGTGTGCCAATGACTGACATTATAAATGAGCCCCCCAAACCACTGGGGGTTTGAACACTAAACAGAAAAAAGGAGGAAGACATAATTGAGAAACAATTTTATCATGACATACCAATATTTCCTGCTGTCAAAATGTATAAGATCTTTTGCACAACGGTGTTAAAATTACTCCTGTCAGGCTAATAATCGCATCAGGGAGGAACCCTTTCAACTAGAGACAGCACTGTGGAAATACAGATGTTGCAGATACACAATCTATATCACCCTGCAGTCGGTTCTATGTTTTTATGCCCAGCCTTAAGATTGTATAAAGGGGTCTTCGGACCCCAGGCAATGAGTAAGACTGATGGACGCAGCTCCCTATCCTGCTGCAGAAGAGACCTCCAAACCTGATTTAAATCTGACCCTCCAAGATAACGCGGTTTTGACACCTTCACATTTGATGCAGTGTGACCTTGTGTCACAAGCAAGACAGGTCTTCCTGGATTAACACTGAGCTCTGGCAGAGCCCAGTGCCCCTCCGTGCAGTTTGAAAACCAAGGTGTTTCTTTCACTCACCCTCCTTAGTCTCTCCCTGCAGCTACCTGTAGGAAATTCTCCCAGCCCTATCTCTAAGAATTCCTCAACACCCAGAGAAAGGAGTTCCCTTTCCCAGCAGAGAAACTGATTCCGATTTCTTTTTGACAAATGGTCTCCCAGGGACACTCACTGGCGCGCACTGCGGGTTTTCCCCGCGGTTTCTACCTCCATGCCTTCCAAGCGATGCCTGAACTGCTCTGCTCCCCCGGAGGTGTGAACCCCAGGGGACTCCACAAAGCACTTCAAGCGAGGCCTCTCCTGTGAGCCAGAGACTTCGGCGCCCTCTTGCCCCTGGTACCCTGAGGCCCTGGCTCCCCGGGTGGCTCTCTGCCTGGCCCCTCGCACTCACCAGAAGGAGGTTGTGCGCCACCAGGTACCCGAGGCGCGAGCCGCCCCGGACTCCGGGGGCCAGGCGCCCGGTGGCGTAGCCGTGCCAGGCCACCACGTAGGGGTTGTCGATGGTGATCCAGTACTTGACCTGGCCGCCGAAGTGGCGGAAGCAGAGCTCCGCGTAATCCCTGAAGTGGTCGGCCAGGGCGCGGTTGGCCCAGCCGCCGTAGGTGTCCTGCAGGCGCTGGGGCAGGTCCCAGTGGTACAGGGTGACCACGGGCTGCACGCCCAGCTCCCGCAGCCGCTCGAGCAGACGCCGGTAGTAGCGCAGCCCCTCGCGGTTGGGGGCGCCCGCGCTGCCATGGGGGAGCACCCGCGCCCACGAGATGGAGAAGCGGTAGTGGGTGACCCCGAGCTCGCGCAGCCCCTCGGTGTCGCGGAAGACGTTGTTGTAGCCGTCGCTGGCCACGTCCCCGGTGGCGGGCGGCGGAGGCGCCGGGGCGCCCGACGGCAGAGGGGCGCTCGGGGGGCCGCCCGGGGTGGCCGGAGGAGGGTGGTGCGTGAACGTGTCCCAGATGGACGCGCCCTTGCCGTGCTGCTCCCAGCCGCCTTCGGTCTGGTAGGCGGCGCTGCCCACGGCCCAGCGGAAGCCGTCGGGGAAGGTGCCGTGCAGCAGGCCGGCGGCCTCGGGGGCCGGGGCGCGCGCGAAGCGGGCCCAGGTCTGCGCGCCGTCGCCGGGCTCGGCGTGCAGGCGGCGGCCGCCCAGGGCCAGCAGCAGCAGCCGCAGCAGCAGCGACGGCGGCCGCGGGCGGCGCGGAGGGGCGCGGGCGGGCATGCTGCGCGGGAGCCGGCGCCGGGCCCCGCCGCGCCCCTTTATGCCCGCGCCGCCCGCCCCCGCCAGCGCGCTCGCCCCGCTCCCCGGCCCGCGGGCAATAATTACCCGAGCAGGCGCCTCCCTCCGCCCGGCACGAGGGAGCCAGGGCGCAAAGGGCAGGGGCGCCCGGAGGGGGCGCGGCAGCCGGCAGGGGCGGCAGGTGCAGCGCGGGACGTCGGAGAAAGCCACCTGTGCCCCCGAGCCCGCGGGAGCTTGCGGGGAGTCGGGGCGACCTCAGCTCTCCGGCGTCACCTCTCTCTGCCTCCGCTAGCCCTCTCCCGGGAGAAGCGGCGGGCTGGGGCTCCTGGAGGACGGACGCCGCCACCTTGGCCGGACTGGGGCGCAGGGTCCCCGCCGGCGGGGGACACTTGCTTGCTCTTTTCTCCCACTCGGACAGCCGGGAAGACTCGGAGTGACTTTGCTAGAGCGCTCTGGGAAGGGTCTGAAATGGTGGAGGGAGAGCCAGGCGGGGAGAGCCGCCCTGGAACTTTGTGCGGACAGAAGGGCTGTGGCGGGTCCCCTTCGGTAAGGTCCCCGCCGAGACGCGCCCGCGCTGGCGCGGACCCGGGACAGCCCTTCCTGGCCCTCCGGTCGAGGAAGCCTTCGAGGAAGATGAAGGCGATCCGTGGGTTGCTAGGACTTTGCTTTACACTTTCTCACACAGTTATCTTTTAACCACTTCAAACCAGTGCTTGTTCTTTAATTAGGTCTCAGGATTCCCGGATGAACTTCAAATCATAGTTATTGATTGTTCTGCGGGGCGGGGGGGGGGACAAAACCACCTATGTTTGACTTTTAGTACATCTCATTCACTTTTTTTACCCTTTTGCATCCCTTTGATGCACGTTTTAGCTTTCAGTTCTGAGTTAGCTGAAAGTAACTTCCTTGTGTAAAGTGTGCACAGCTGTGCTGGAGCCTGAGACCCCTGGTTTCCACATTTACTACCTGTGCTGCAGAGTGAAGAGGGAGGAGGATTCAGCCCAAACGACCATTCCCATCCACTGTAACAAAACACCGCGACGTATTTCCAGTTGCCATAGAGCTCTTTGAACAGAAGTTAGGTGCCTGTGTGTGTGTGTGTGTGTGTGTGTGTGCCTGTGTGTGTGTGTGTGTGTGTGTGTGTGTGTGTGTGTGTGAGCGCACACACATAATTGGTGAATAATCGGTATGCATTTGTTGAGGAGTAAAAGGTGAGGGCTCCCCTCTGTGATTTGAGGCAGGACAATCTCTCCCAGCCCAAGTTCCCTCATCTATAGAAGAGGATGGGCACCTGACCTGCCACCTCAGAGGACCACGAAGCTACATTGAGAGACATGTACACAAAGGTGACTCAGACATGGAAAGCCTAGACAAAAGAAAGATCTTGCTAATATTTTTATCTTTCTATTCCGTAGGTTATAACTCAGCCTTGCTAATATTTTTGCCTTCTTTTCTATTCAGTAGGTTATAACTCAGTCCCCGCCCGCCCACAAGTGTGCTGAATGACTAACATCCCCACAGAGGTGTGTGTATTCTCCACTGGTGATCTTTCCTGCACTGTCTCATACAAATTTAAAGTCAATAGAATTTTAAGTGTTGAAGAAAAAGGTACTTTTATTAATTCCCTTGAAATGTAAGCACAACAAGTTTATTGCAGTATTTTATTAAATATTCCCAACTCTAGCTAGCATACATTATCATGATTAGTAAGAGTAAGTCATCAAACCGGAACAAAGACTTATTGCTATTCAGTTAAATGTGGCATTTACATTTTTCAGTAAATGTGAAATAACAAACAATGACACGTGAGCAATTAAAAACATTATACCGTGCAACTTTACAGTCGCCCTCTCTTCCAGCTAAATTGAAAAGCTTCTATGACTTGCACGCAGTGTCCCCTTTCCCTGGTAGAGCTGAACATTAGTGTTGCTGGGTGGGAGCTTGTTAAGTTCCAATTAGAAATGCTTCATGAGTCTCATGGAAAACAGCTTAGGCTAAGTATTCATATATTGATGGATGGTCTGTTTGCTCAGGGCAGATTGTGTCTATTGCTATTTTTATTTAACCAACAGTTTAAAAAAAGTTTCTTCTAGAGCAGTGATTACAGAGCGGGACCGATTTGATTAAATGCTTCACATCTGAAATTCCCCTCGCCAAGGGAGACGTAAGGCACATGCGTCTCCTAAGATAGACATCGAAGCTTCCAGCATTTGCAGCTTCCCAGATGATAGTTAATTTAACCCAACAAAAAAGATTGCATCATAATTACACTTTATTTCCAGAACCTTCTGTTTGTGAAGGTTCTGTTCATGGTTATTAAGTTCTGGATTCCTGAGGTGTGAATAACTGCTACTGCTGCTTCTCGTGAGCTTTGTTTTATTTTGGTTGCTATTTTTTTTACAACCACTTTCAAACATCTACCATGTGGGTTTCAAATGCTTTGTTCCCCTGCATAGGAGAGATTAATTACTTGCTGGGCTTTGAATATGAAGGTGAAGTTATGGGAGCATCAAAGGAAAGGACAATTTAAAATTGGTTTATTGACTTTGGTCATGGTGGTGATTTTTTTATTTTTTATTTTTATTTATTAATTTTTTTGTGGTAGTACTGGGGAATTCAGGGGCATTCTACCCCCAAGCTACACCCCCAACCCTTTTTTGGTTTTTATTTTTTATTTTGAAACAGAATCTCACTAAGTTGTGGAGGGCCTCACTAACTTGCAGAGGCTGGCCACAAACCCGCGATCCTCCTGTCTTAGCCTCCCAGGTACTGGGATTACAAGCATGCGCCACCACACCTGGCTGTGATGGTGAGTTTCAACAACCTAAAAGTGGTCAGCATTCTGGTCATCTTTTCCTCCATCATCCACATTTCTCCTTCCCCTCATACCTGTCCCCCTGGATGGTCCTGGGACCATGGGAGTCCTCTATGGCCAAGGGAAAAAAAGGAGGTTCACCAATCTCATGAGTTCTCAGTTCACCAGCCACAGACATTCAGCCTCTACAGGAAGGTGTTTCTATCGACAGCAGCAATTTCATTAAGTAACAACTATAAGCCAGATACCTGTGAAGTGCTTAGAGACTTCAAAACATAGATGACAGCCCTGGTCATCAAAGGCAGTATGGAATTGGAGAGACAGGGTGTTGGCAATAAATAGTTTAATTTGTTCAGTTGAATGTCAATAGATGACACATTGGATAACTGTTAGAGAAATTCAGAGAGAGGAGAAATTACCCTACTCTGAGTCGATTGAAAAAGTTTCACATAGAAGATAGGGCAAGCTGGGTGTGGTGGCACATGCCTGTAATCTCAGTACTTGGGAGGCTGAGACAGGAGGATCATAGGTTTGAGAACAGTCTCAGCAACTTAATGAGACTGTTTCAAAATAAAAAATAAAAATAGTTGGGGGTGTAGCTCAGAGATAGAATTCCTCTGGGTTCAATCCCTAGTACTGAGAAGAAGAAAAAAGAAAGAAGAAGAGGCAATATCTGGAGATTAAAGATAAAACTTACAAAGAGAACTGGAGGCAAGGAATCAAGGGAGGCAATGCATTGAAGAAGAAAAATGTCCACAGTGTATTCGCGGTGGGAAGAAGTATTTATTTGTGCAGGGAAATAGAGGTCTGAAAAGGCAAGTTGGGGTCAGATTATAAAGAGGCTCTAATAGGCTTCATCTCACCCTACTTCCCCTGGTTCAACTCCGACAAGTCCAAAGGGAAAAGGAAGCGACACTGGGGTTCTGAGCCTCTCTGACCTAGAAAATTGTTTATTCCACAGAAGTTTTTGGAGCCACCAAATATCAGGCGTACCTTCATAAAAAGCCGGGGAAGCAAGAGGGAGCCATTCCCACCCAGTAGCACCCACACTCTGCTTATTTGCAAGTGGAACAAAAGTAAAAGTGATTTACATCCCGCGATCTAAGCTTCAAATCTGTAAGGCCCAGCCCGATTCGGGCTTTTTTAAAACAGCAAAGAGGCTTCAACTTATTCTAATAAAGGGGTAGTATTAATTAGCCAGTCAATTGATTTGGCAGTAACACACAGAATTAACTAAAGAGGAGATACTGGAATCTGGAAGAACGGTTTGAAAGCAACTGTTAGTAACCTGGGTAATGAACTAGAGAAGGCTTATGTTGAGCATGTGGAGTATGTGGAGAACAGGCAGGGAAAGATGAAAGGTGCTACAGAAGACAACCGATTCAACATGCGAGGCCGGAGAGGAGGGAAGATCAAAGATGATTTAAGTGACTTGAACTTAGTTGACAATAAGAATGATAGAACCGTAAGAATGCTTAAGTACATAGTTAATTTGGGGGAAAGATGAATTATGTTAAATAGATTGAATCTGAAGAGTCTGTGAAAGATATAAATGAAGATATCAAGCATATAAATGAAGATATAGAACCAAAGCTCAAGAGGCAATTACAAACTGAATCTTTAGACCAGAAATTTTGATATCAGGATATTGGATACAATGAGAATAGTAAAAAGAAAAACAACAAAAACCAAAGGACTGAGCCATGGTATGATCTCCATCTGAGGAGATGGGTAGGATAGAGAATGAGAGGAAGCCAGAAGGAGGAAGAGGAGAGGGGGAGGAGGAGGAGGAACCATCCATAGAAGATACCAGAAGTCCCAGGATAAAGTATTTTTCAAGCTTAGGAGATGAACATTTCAAAAAAGGAAAGATGCTCAAACTTGTTGAGAGATGCCACTAGGTTCATCTGGTTCATCTGGTGACTTTGGGGACAGTAAGTCACTTTTACTTTTGTTTCACTTGTTCAGTTGTAATGGGAACTGAAGCCAGATTACAATATAAGGTATTAATGAGAGTCTGTGGGAGGTGAGAAAATAAAGGCACTCTGAGACGTGAGTAAGCACTCTGAGAAGCTTTCCGGTGGAGGAAATAAGAGGTCACTTGTGGAGCTGGCAGAGTTCAAAGAAAATGTTTTTCAAGATAACCAACTCTGCAGATATTTGTGCTTATAATCTTGAAGGAGCTGGGAATGGGGAGTTTCAGGGAGGATGAAGTAAAATAGGGCACCTAGCTTCATCTGTGGTCTACAGTAGTTGGTTGTTGATTTTTAAAGTCCCAAGATATTAAACATGGAGACAGAAGACAAGAAAAGCGAGAGCGTGCAGCTGGAGTGCTGGAAAAGACAGCACAAGTAGCACGTCAGGGAAGATGGACAAAAGACTACTAAAAAGACAACAAAGAGGAGCTCTGTAAAGCCCCAGGACAACTATGATGGCTTCTCAGGAAGGTACAGCTCTGAAGAGCTCTTTGGAGCTAAAGCAGACCATGGAGTCACTAGATGGGCTCTGGTGCCTTTTGTGTCCTATGAAAGCTGATTGTCCCTGGGTGGCTTCATCTCTTCATACTGGCACAGAGGGCCCAAAGGCTTAGATCCCACACCCCCAACCCTGCTATGTCCTCCTAAGTATGGCTGGGGCCATAGCCTGGAACCGATTTGGACACCAACTAAACATGTCCTGGCACAGGGCTTATATCTAGTAGCTGGGATCATGCACATCGGGGACTTGGAGCACGGAGTTGCTAGAGTCAAGTGTTCCTACTCTGTATTGCAGAATACTGCCACCAAAGCCGGGCGTGGTGGCGCACACTTGTAATCCCAGTACTTGGGAGAATGAGACGGGAGGATCTGGGTTCGCGGCCAGCCTCGGCTACTTAGTGAGGCCTTTCGCATCTTAGTGAGACCCTTTTTCAAAATAAAGAATAAAAAAAAGTCTGGGGGTGTAGCTCAGAGGTAGAATACCCCTGGGTTCAATCCCCAGTACTGCCAAAAAAAAAAAAAAGAATACTGCCATCAAGTAGGAGAATAAGAGACATTTATTTGCAGTTACTATGAGGAAAGGAAATGGAGATGAAGCACCATCTGAGTGAGAAGCAAGATGGTTTACCTGGCATCATTCCAGAAAGGATCAAGAGCTGAGATACTATGATGGAGGGAGAGAGGGGAGTCCTGAAAACAGCAGCCCTTACATCCCATTTTTCCGCCCTTGCTCAGCACAGGTAGGCATGACTCATTCCCTCTCCCCCAAGTCCCTCCCCTAAGGGAAGGGAAATCCACTCCAACTCACTGCTGCCTTCAGCATAGAGGAAGAGAAATACCCAGTCCAGGCTCACTGAAAGACTGGGGCCCAGTTATATGACTACAGAACTATTCCCCTTCCTCCACGTCTTACCGCTACATCAATAGGACTTCTGTATAATGTCAGAGGATTATAGCCAAAGCCTCAGACCTTATTAGGAAGGAGACGCTAGGGAAACCTAGAGACAATAGAGGAGACAAAACACAAGGGCACTCAAGGAAATTTTAGCCTCCAACACCACAACTATAGTAAAGAGTTAGCACAGCCTTACTCCTAGTCAAATAAACTAAAATCCCACCCTCAAGGCCTCCCTGCTTCAGTTCCTTTTGCCTGATGTGCCATGTCCATCTTTCAACAATAACAACAACAAAATTACAAGGCACACTCAAAGGTAAAAAAAAAAAAAAGTGTGAAGAGACAACACAAGCATCAGAACTAGACTTGAAAAAGAAAAAGAAATAACCACTTCTCCATGGGGGAAAAAGAGTCATATGATAAAAGAAATGTTACTATGGTACAGTTCTTGGCTCAACTCAGCCATGAATGAAATTTACATATTTATATTTAATATTAATGCAATAGAGAACTGTGATTACAACTACAGTGAGCAGTTGCACAAATGATAAAAAAGAAAGTTGTATATGTATATTATTTTAATATATGGAAGGGAAATGCCAAGAAAAAACGGGTAAAAGAGTTGAAATGGACAACACCAGAGGGTTAATGATTTTTTAATAAGCCCCTCATTGTTATTTGACATTTCACTTTATACATAAGTTGAAAAAAGAGCATGTCAATAAATTTTGGTCCAAAGTGCAGAAGGATTAGCTTTTCCAAAGAGAAGGGAAGACAAGTTCATGGAGCTTTAGGAAGATGGGTGGCAGAGAGGAAATTATAGACAATTATATTCTGAGATGAGAGGCTGATGGCAGTTGGAGGAAATGACAGGAATCTTTTAAGATTCCTAGTGGTTTACATCTTGTAGAATAAAAGATTAAGTTAACTACTGAGAGTGAGCCAGCTAGGTGAGTCTGAAAAAAGAAACAGAGCCAATATAGAGAATTTCCTGAGTAGTCAACAAAAGATATTGAAACATCATTGAACAACAAGACTGAAGCTACACAGCATTGCATTTTTAAAGTAACTGTCTATATAAACCAATTGATCTCAAATACCTTATGTAGCATTTCAGGTTGTCCGTATGCTGGTGTTTAAAATCCACAATGTTATGACCTGTTTCTTACTGAGATAATGAAACAACTATACTTTTGCTTAATAAAATCAAATTTATTATTTATTTGAATATGGTCAGTTTCTTGTGGATTAGAACTAAGGTCAAGAGTTCAGAATTTGGACAGACCAATTAGCATCCATCAGGCCCATTCTCATAGTCCTGCTATAGGCTTGAAATTGGCGACCTGAGTCATAAGGGCATCAGTTGGAACAGAAAGTGAATTAATTAGTTGGAATGTATCACTAGCATAAGAAAAATAAAATGCATGTCTCCAAGTGTGACTAACAAAACTTGAGTCTAGAACAGCTGGCCAGGTGACAACTGAGCTCCTACAAATCCTCACCACTGTGGTATGGATGTTGTACCTGCACCACCTCGGTAGTCTCTCTCTCTCTCTCTCTCAAGACAGAGCCTGGAGATCTTGTTTTTTCATTAAAAGCCTCTGATGTGGCCCCAGCAAATGGATCTTTAGAGCTTATTCTCTACAGCATGAATTTTGTGATTCTAGCTTCAAAATTCTAGCTTGGTTCTTCTCCCTCTTGTTGACTGTCCCCATCTCCTCATGTTGACCCTCTTTCACACCGTTCTTCTGCTCCTTGGTTTCAGTTGTGAGAGCAATTCACAAATTTAAACCTCCCCCTCACACCTGCAGAGTTGTCCAGCATTTCCACTGGGACATTTCAAGCGTCATCTAAAGTCAACACGTTTAATTGGTAAAGTACACAGAGAGTTCGCAGGAGAACAAACAGAAAGTATAAACCTGAGAAATATTCAACAACAGTCAGGATAAAAGAAATGTAAATTGTGCAAGAGGAGTCCAGAAAATTGTGAAAAGAAAAATAAGGAAGAAATCTGCCCTAATATAATAAAAGCAATATATTACTACAGGGACAGTGAAAAACAATACAATATATTAGAATGTACAAAACAGCTCTGGAGAGACATAAGGTAATTTTGCATAAGCTAAAATGCAGGGAAAGAATTGTGTGTGTGTATAAATATATATAAAATATATCTTTTTAAGACTGGAGAAAATGGCTATTCGTTTGGAAGAAAATAAAATTAAATTCCAAATTCACACCACACTAACAAAATAATCCTAATTGATTAAATAACAAAAATTTTAAATGCATAAAAATGTTACAAAAATGTAGGAGAATATTTTTTGTAAATGTGTGGCAAAGAAAGCCTTTCTCAGCATGAAGCAAAACCCAGATAACATAAAGAAAAATACTGATAAAGGTAACCATAAAGACACTATTAATAGAATTAGAGATGAGTGGTAGACCTAGAAGAAGTTATTTGCAGGGGGTTCATATCCATAACCCATAAAGAATCCTGGAAAACAAGTAAGTAAGCAAAACATACTCAGTGTGAAAATCATCAAAGGATATGAACAGGCAAGTCCCAAAGGAAAAAGGTGAAACTGTCCAACAAATATATGCAAAAAAAACCCCAAAACCCTACCAACCTTATAGAAAATAAAAATTGTTGATAGATATACCATGTTTTAGCCAAAAAAGAGAAAATATTAACATTTAGTGTTAGAATACAGAAAAATGTGCATTTATATACTATTGGTGAAAATGTAAATCTGACAACTTTGGAGAAGAGTAGTTTGTAATTATCTACAAAAATTATACATGTCCATGACTTATGGTCCAGAAATTTCACTTCAAGAACTCTCCTATAGCAATAACGACGCATAAGAGGATGTGTGCAAAAATGCTGTGCAGCCAGTTCACGATAGATAAATCATGGAACCAACTTTGGTGTTCATCAACAGATGAACAGATTACAGTTATGAGATATACACACAATGGCATTCTACTCAGCAATAAAGGGGAACAAAATTACATCATTTACAGGAAAATGGATGGATCTGGAGAATGTTATGTTAAGTGAGATTAGCCAATCACACAGAGTGAAGGGTCATATGTTTGCTCTCATAAGGTAGGGAGTAATTGAGATACAAGAGGGACTTCAGATAAAGGAGGAGAAACCCCAGTAGAGCAATGGAGGTGGTCCAGGGGAGAGTGAGGGAGGAGGAAAAATTAATGAAGGAAACACTTCAACTGACATTATGTACATATGTGAAATTATCAGTGCCAATCTCAATATCATGTATGGGGAAGGGGAAAGGGGGGAGGGAGCTAGGGAGAAGCTCACCAAGTGCTGTGTGCATGTATGTCACTCTCAGTCTGAATGACATTATGATATGAGACTACAATGCACCAATAAAAGTATATTTTTTAAAAATGCTATGTAGCACTGTTTGTAATAGCAAACAATAGGAAAATTCCCAGTGTCCATCAGTAGGCAAAAATGAAATTATGTTATGAATTCAATTTTTTAAAAATTTCCTGGTTGAGCAGGGCATGGTGGCGCACGCTTGTAATCCCAGTACTTGGGAGGCTGAGACCAGAGGATCGCAGGTTTGTGGCCAGCCTCAGCTACTTAGTGAGGCCCTCCACAACTTAGTGAGACCCTGTTTCAAAATAAAGAATAAAAAACAAATAGGGCTGGGGGTGTAGCTTGGAGGTAGAATGCCCCTGGGTTCAACCCCCAGTTCTGGGGAAAAAAAATGTCCTGTTTGAAGATATACCAAATGCTTCCCTCTGAGACATGAAATGGAGGGAGTAGGTGGGGATTTTCTTCTTCTTCTTTTTACTTTTTCTTTATAAATACCTGCTCCCCATCTCTAACGCTTGATGAGATGGGGGACAAGAGGAGAGGGGAAGAAAGTGGGCCAGATAATCACACTGGGATTAACTGGATCCCAACTTTTCAGTGCCAGAGGGTGCAGCTCTCAACCGAGATTGATGCTGTGTTCCTGGGAACAATCACTGGTCTCTCTCTTTCCCAACTCTGTTTATCTCTGAGGAAAGATTTGGTGTAATTATAGAGAAATTCCAAACATGGAACCCACATTCTCACAAAGGCAATATCAAAAAAGAAAGAATGAAGAGTTGAGGAGTTTGCACAAGTCCCAGGGGAAGGAAAGGAAAGAGACAGACCAGGTCTCAGTGGACATTTCAGGTCCCTACCTGGTGCCTCTTACACCCTGAACCCATGGGAGTGGCTTCCTGTTTCTGGCAGCTCAGCCTCCTTCGTGGTATTGGGGATTGAACCCAGGGGCATTCTACCTCCAAGCTACACTCCCAACTCTATTTTATTTTTTATTTTGAAATAGGGTCTCACTACATTGCAGAGGGCCTCACTAAATTGCTGTAGCTGGCTTCAAACCCGCGATCCTCCTGTCTCAGCCTCCCAAGTACTGGGATTACAAGCATGCGCCACCTCGCCCAGCCTCCATCATGTTTTGAAAAGCAGCTCCACCATTCTGCGAGCCACAAATCATCTTCTGCCTAGGCCAGCCAGAGTGGGTTCTGCCATCCCCGGATGACACTGGCCAATATATTAACCATCTGGCTTTATCCAGCCAGGTGCTCAACTTGATAAGAAACAGAATCTTTGACCCAGAAAGAAGTTTAGGAGTCACCTGATCTAAACTCCCCCCCACCTAGGAGTCCTCTCTAACCCCATTTGCGACTGCCTACACCTTTCCTATGACAGGGAAGTCGCCACCTAAAGAGTCTGAACCTCTGCTGCCCAGTCCTAACCAATCACATGTCATTCTTTCTGCGGGGCATGCTTCTTCGGATCTGCTACCCGAAGGTCCTAATTCTTCCCCAGTAGCAGCACAGAGCCTCTAGTTTAGAGTGACCTTAGCTAGAGATCTAAGCTAGTGACCTTTAGCTTAGAGTCAGTCTAGCTTAGAGAGAATACCTTGTGGTTTGAAAAAAAACCCACATGCCAATCTCTCACCCTGAAAAGTACTCAGTGAATATTGGGGGAATCAATAAAGGGGTGAGTAGCGTCTCCGTGCAGGTGCTGTAGTGGCTGCCATACGGATGAGCTCGAGATCACGGGTCCTTCTGAAACTTACTTCTTCAATTCCCCTCCTCCAACTCATAGGCTCTGTGCCCTGGGGGAAGCCAGACCCAGGGGAAGGTGTCAGAGTTCATGATAAGCGCTGAGAGGGATATTTGGGGAACTGGCTGCAAGGTGCTTTGAACATTAAGAAGACTGACAAGCAGAAATAGGGAAGAGAGGGCCTGTGATTAGCGTGCTGTCTACTGAGCTGGCTGAAGCTCCCTGGAGGGAGAGCTTGAGAAGAGTTTAGGGTCGCTGGCCTGGAGCTGCGCCCCAGTTTGGGGCCACATGGCCTACAACCAAGGTCCTTCCGGAAGGATTAACCACTAGTATGCAGGAAAGATGTGAGTGCAGTCTGGCCTGAACTAAGATTAAACCTACAGCAAGCAGGCCAATGCCCACAACTTATTTAATATTCCAATGGGTAGAAACAAAGGGTTTATTAATTTCTTTAAATATATGCTGATCACCTACTATAGTGGCAGACGAACACCCCCTCACCCTCAAAGGCCTCGCAGACGTGACCTACGATCCTGAGATGGGAAGAGACCCTGAATTATCTTGGTGGCCCCCACGGAATCACAAGCGTCCTGTGAGAGAAAGAGGGAGGTGGGAGACTCAGAGAAGGATGTTGTCAGCAATTATGTTACCAGCAATAATGGCAGCAGAGGGGTCCTGAAGCGAGGCTAGGAGCCAAAGAATGCAGGCAGCTCCACGAAGCTGGAAAGGGCAAGGAGGTCCTACCATAGAGTCTCGAGAAGAAATGAGCCCTGTCTAGTGATTTTAGCCCCATGACACCGATTTTCAGACCTCTGACCTCTAGAACTCTAATAAATTCATGTTGTTTTAAAGCCAGTAAGTCTGTGGCAATTTGTTATAGTGGTTGTAGGAACCTAACACACTTGCTATGTGCAGGGAGGGTATTGTTCTATGCATTTGCAAACAGCAATGAACAAATAAATACGGCTCTACCCTCCTGTCATTTAGGATGTGGTGAAAGGAGACAAAATTCAAACAACAGGTATATAAACAAATGCTTTAATGTATAGTATGTTGGGGGGTGATCTGTGCTATCGGGGAAAAGTGCAGCCAACAAAGAGGGAAGAGGGTATTGAGGGGCCGTGGGGAGCAGCTGTGGTTTTAAACAGGTGGACAGCATGGGCTTCACTGAGAACTGAAGATGGTCAAGGGAGTGAGCCACGAAAATATCTGGGCAAAGAGTACCCCAGTAGCAGGGACACCGGATGCCAAGGGCCTGCGTTCAAAGTGCGCCTGGCACCTTCAGAATCCGCTGGGAGGCCCTGGAGGCCAGAGCAGAGTGACGTGTGCTGGAAACTACGGAGGAGGAACGTGCATGGGAGGTTTCTAAGGGATCCCTCTGTCTACTCTGTCTACTCTGTTGGGGAAAGATGGGGCAGTAAAGAGACTGGGAGCCGGGCGGCAGCAGGTGGGAAGTAGCCCGATGTTTTTGGAAAGTAAGCACCAAAGGATTTCCTGGCAGATTCCATGTGAGGTTCTGAAAGGGGGGGGGTGAAGGATGACTCCAAAGTTAAATTAGGAGCATAGGGTTAAACCCAGAAGTGTGGGGTAAAGTCCCAGTATATACACACAATGGAATTTTACTCAGCCAGAAAGAACAAAATTATGTCATTTGCAAGAAAATATATGGAACTAGAGAATAGTATGCTAAGTGAGATTAGCCAGTCTCAGAAAGTGAAGGGCCATATGTTCTCACTCATGTGTGGAAACTAGAGAGAAATTGGGAAATAAAAAGGACTTCAGATAAATAAGGGGAGATACCAGTGGAATAGTGGAAGGACATTTGGAGAGAGATATGGGGAGGTGAAAGGGGAGATTTGATGAAGGAAACAATTCAAATAATCCTATGTTCATTATGAAGTTTTCAATGCCAGTTTTAATATTATGTATGGGGTGGGGGAGGGAGCCAGGTGGGACCCAGAGGAAAAGACACAGTGCTGGGTGCATGTATGTTTCTATCACACTGAACCTCATTATGATGTATAATTACAATGCACCAATTTTTTTTTTTTTTTTTGCAGTACCGGGAACTGAACCCAGGTGCGTTCTACCTCCGCGCTACACCCCCGGTCCTATTTTTTTATACTTTATTTTGAAACCAGGTCTCACAAAGTTGCGGAGGGCCTCACTAAGTAGAGAGAGAGAGAGAAAGACAGGGAGAGAGAGAGAGAGAGAGAGAGAGAGAGAGCTGAGGCTGGCTGCGAACCTGGATCCTCCGGTCTCCGCCTCCCAAAGTACTGGGATTACAAGTGTGCGCCACCACGCCCGGCTACCAATTTTTTTAAAAAGGCTTCAAAGAAATTCCACAACCATTAAATAAAAGAGAAAACAAATTTTGCCATTAAAAAAATAAAATAGCCTGGCACAGTGACTCACACCTATAATCTCAACACTTGGGAGGCTGAAACAGGAGGATCACAGGTTCGAATCCAGCCTTAGCAGCTTAGAGACTTCAGCTTAGCTTAGCAGCCTCAGCAACTTAGCAAGACACTCATAAGTTAGCAAGATCCTGTTTCAAAATAATAAAATAAATAAAATATGACTATGGGTGTAACTCAGAGGCAGAATGCCCCTGGGTTTAGTCCCAGTACAAACATAAAACGAAACATAAAAGAGAACATCTTTGCCCTTGTAAGCAGCAGCCTTCTCACTATATCCTTGCATGGGAAAGAGAAAGAAGAGAGAGAGATAGAGGAGATAGAGACAGAGATAGAGACAGAGATAGAGATAGAGATAGAGATAGAGACAGAAAGAGAGAGAGACTGTGCTCCAGTCTTCTCTGATGAGGGTCGTAATCCCGGTGGTAGTGAAGTCTCCATTCATGACTTAACTGCCTCCCATAGGTCCCACTTCCTAATCTCATCATATTGGGGATTAGAAGCACATGATTTTGAGGAAGACACAAACAATCAGACCTTATTGGCCCTGGGTGGGTGAGGATGTAGGGAAGGAAATGCCTTATAAGCTGCATACATTTGCTGCGTGCCGGCTATGCTGCTGTGACAACAGTCCAGGGGCTAAGTAATATAGAAGTTGATTTCGCCTTCACACAGCAGTCCAGGAGGGCAGGCCGGGGGTGGTGACGATGCTAGCACGTGACTCCCTCGGATCTGGTCATTTCTCAGCCATCAACGAGGCTTCAAACCTGGAGACCGTCATTCACTGCTCTGCTCTCTTGCCCTTTGGAATCCATGATTAGATCCTGATGGTTCTTTCTGCAAACACCTTTTGTGCTTATCACTTCTTTCCTTGTACATAAGCTTCTCTATTACCAGTGTCCTGTCTGGCCTCACCACCTTCAGTCTTTGCCCACCCAAGTCTCTGCTGGTGAAGCTTCCAGAATCTTGCTTGCCTTGTTGCTTGAAAAGCCTGCAAGCACCTTCCTTACACGGAGGTCATGGTCCAAACTCATTCTCTCGGCAGCAAGGCCCCAATCTGCTGCTCCTACTGCGATGGGAGAAGTGTTTTCCAGCTACCCTTCTGAGCCTACCAGAAAGTCCTCCGGCGCAGGGGAACACCCCTTCCTAGGTGCAGCCTGGTCATGAGTAGGGAATCCAGATCAGAATGCCATCTTTCCTCAAAAACAACTTAGCCACTTCCCCAAAGGGCGGAAGCCGAGTTTTAAAAGATGAAGCTATCAGAGGCCTTGCTCTCAGCAGCTTAGAGAGCCTGCTTCAAAATTAAAAATAAGATGAAATAAGGCTGAGGCTGTAGCTCGGAGGTAGAATGCCCCTGGATTCAATTCCCAGGAACAAAAAATAATTAATTAAATAATTAACATAAAAAGGACTGAGGGTGTAGCTCAGAGGTAGAATGCCCCTAGGTTCAATCACCAGTCCCATAAATAAATAAATAAATAAATAAATAAATAAATAAATAAATGATATGCAAAATTGTAGTAGGAAAATGTGAATGTGGAGACTTGAGGAGAAAAATGAAAAGGCAGGCAGACAAGGAAAGATAGAGGAAAGCAGAGGTCCTGCGGGAGTCCTCCTGGCTCCCCACGCGTCCTCTAGACACCGTCTTCCCCATCTCCCCCGCAGCCCCCTGGATGTTAACTTGACGGCAGCGCTTGCAGTCCCTTCCCGGTACAAGCACACAAACTCCTCCATCACTGAACACCTCAGCACTGACCCCGCCCCTCCCTCTACCCCTACTCTGTCACCCTGGTGATGAGTTTGATATTCACACAGACTCTCCAGCACTCTGGCCCTCAGTTCATTTCCAGTGCTCCTGGCTTCCAGCCCACTTTTGCCACAGATTCCCATGTCATACCCTAGAGACGGTCATCAATAATTGCACCAACTCTAAAACCTCAGTTTCAAGCATACTTCTAACTGCCACCCACCTTGCCATCTTAATCCCTCTAATGCTATTTTTTTTAATTTTTTATTTTTTGGTGGTACTGGGGGTTGAACCCAGGGGCATTCTACCTATGGGTTACACCCCCAGCCCTATTTTTTTTATTCTTTATTTTGAAACCAGGTCTCACTAAGTTGAGGAGGGCCTCACTAAGTAGCTGAGGCTAGCAACGAACACGGATCCTCTGGTCTCAGCCTCCCAAGAACTGGGATTACAAGCATGCGCCACCACGCCCGGCTTCCCCAAACCCTTTTTTTAAAAAAATATTTTTAAATTTGGAAACAGGATCTCACTAAGTTGCTGAGAGTCTTGCAAATTGCTGAGGCTGGCCTTGAACCTGCGATCCTCCTTTCCCAACCTCCCAAGTACTGGGATTACAGGTGTGCACCACCAGGCCTGGCCCTCTAATGCTTCTTGGCAACAATTCTTTGACCCCACCAGGACAGATAATCCCTTGGCCCTGCCACCTCGCCACCATCCATTACCCTGGCCCTGCCATGGGCTCACTTCCCTCCTTACAGAGCTTAAATGCCTCTGCCCACCCCTGTAATCCCTTCCTTGCATTCATTCTCAATGGCCTGACCCCTCCTCTCCAAAACACTAACCTAGAAAACTCCCAATCCCGGTCAAGTCCAACTCTCCACTATTCCTCTTCTACCCCTGAACAGCTGGACTACGCTGGAGAAAAACACCACCCTGCTGATGCTCTCATCTAAATTCATGGCCACAAGCCACAGAGGAGCCTCCAGCCCTTCCAGGGATTTCGAAACCTCAGCGCTTATGCCCTTCCCCGGTGCCTGGCACATAAAAGGCACATAAATATTTGTGGAGTGAATGACCTGGAAAACCAGAATGAATCTCTGCTTCAATATAAAGAGCCTTGAACACTACCACCTCCATATCTCCAAATGTCTCACTATATTTCTGCAAGTAGACCATCAGTGTGTGTGAGTTACTGATTTTTTTATTTTTTTGCGGTACCGGGGATTGAACCCAGGGGCGTTCTACCTCCGCGCTACACCCCCGGCCCTCTTTTTTATACTTTTATTTTGAAACCGGGTCTCATGAAGTTGTGGAAGGCCTCACTAAGTAGAGAGAGAGAGAGACAGGGAGAGAGAGAGAGAGGGAGAGAGCTGAGGCTGGCCACAAACCCGGATCCTCCGGTCTCCACCTCCCAAAGTACTGGGATTACAAGCATGCGCCACCACGCCCAGTGCAGATACTGGTTTTTAAGGAAGAACATACAGCATGAAGATAATCATCACTGAATGGTATGAAACCATGCAATAAAAGAAAGTCCTAATCAAATTAAGAGGGAAGCACATAATAAGATAACAATACAGTATTGCGAGCTGCTAATAAGACAGTGGCTTTTCAGCTTTGACATGGTTTGAATGTTTGCTCCCTGCAGTTCATGTGTTGGAAACTTAATCCCCACAGTCATGTTATGTCAATAGTATTTGGAGGTGGGGCCTATGGGACGAGGTTCAGTCCCTGAGGGCTCTGCCCTCAAGAATGGATTAATCCATTCATGGGTTAACAATTATCTCCAGAAGGTTTTGTTATGAAAATAAGACCTTTCTAGAACACTTGTTATATCTCACCATATGATGCCCCATGCGGCCTCAGGACTCTACAGAGTCTCCACCAGCAAGAAGTCCCTTTTCAAATGTGGCCCCCAACTTTGGACTTCCCAGGCTCCAGAACTGTAAGAAATAAATTTCTTTTCTTTATAAATCATCCAGTCTCTGGTATTCTGTTTTAGCAGCAAGAAAAAACTAAGATGATCTGGTTTCAGAGTTTTATCTCTCCAGGACTTCAAAGCTGTCCCATGAGAAATCAAGAGAAAAGTTATAAGGCAATGAATGCAATTGGAGAAAATGATTGTAATTGAATAGAATTGGAGAAAGTGAATGGAAGTGGAGAAAAGTTATAAGGCCATGAATGGACCACTGAGCATCGGTCTACCTAGCTCTGGCCAGAGGTGCCAGGGTGTTCGTGCTGGGGCTGAGGGCCACTGGGCAGGGTGTTAGGCTGCTCAGTACTCCTGAATAGCCCCCAGAATGATGGAGCAGCCTCGGCACCCATCCTGTCTACTCAAAGTCTACCCCAGGCTCAAGTCAGCCCACAACTCTGAGAGGATCCCGGAGAGTAGGATATTCTAAAGTCTTTTCTTCCTTGAAATTTCTGTTCATTTTCAAAAGTATGAAATAGGAAAAAATGGCTTCTTGGACTTATTTTCCAGAACTTGATAAAAATGAGGAATAGCTCAAGGAACTTAATACTGTATTGCCTTCCACAACGGAATGCTGAAGGGAATTAAGAGTAGGGTGTTGCATCAAACAGATTCGCTCTGTACCTTTGGATACAGGTTATATACTTGATCCTACTGTCAGCAATGGTCTATCTTTGTCAGATTGTGCAACATAAGGGAGTAGAACCACTTCCATTAGCTGACCTCCTACTCTACCTACAAACACCCCCCCCCAGAAAGCTTGGCCAATGAACCATGATAGGCTTCTCATCCTTCCTCTCCATTTACCACTGGGATGGTCAAGTTGGGGGAACTTCCCATATTTGGCAAGAGAGTCCCTTATAGTGCCCCAGTGTGACCTCTGAAGACTATAAAAGAAGTTCACAAGTTAGAAGAAGCACATGGAGTTTATTATCTAATGAGGGAAGCAAGATATGCCATTAACAAGACACTTAAAAACATGGTAAGTAGCCTGGCCTGGTGGTGCACACCTGTAATCCCAATACTTGGGAGACTGACAGGAGAAATTGCAGGTTCAAGGCCAACCTCAGCAATTCAGCAAGACCTTGTTTCAAAATAAAAAGGGCTGTGGGTATAGTTTGGAGGTAGAATGCTCCTGGGCCCCAGTATCAAAAAGAGGAATAAAAGAAAAAAAGAGAAAAGAGAAAGGAAAAGAGAAAACATGGCGAGTGTGTACTAACATGACATGCACTACAGCAGAGGAGAGAGGAAAAAGAAAAGTGAAGAGGCAAAGAAAGAATGGGATGGCTTTGTTCTGGAGACTTCTTATTAGAAGTTATCATGGAGGAATGTGACTTGATGACCAAGAGAACGTGAGAATTCAGATGTGGAATTTCCCTGCAAGAAGGGAATGGGGAGAGGAAACTGGTAGAAACACGAAGTGAGAGAAAGTCATGTTGTGGTTTATAAGCCAGAATGTCTGCCTGCCCCTGCAGAGAGCTGCAGTAACCATACATACTAGTCATTCATTCTACTTGTTTGTAATGGAATAAAATCAAAACAGAGAAAACAAAGCTAATGGATTAAAGAATCGAGTCCATAATTTTTTAAAATACTAAGCTGTTTATTTTAAGATGAATTCAATAATTAATTATTAAAGGTTCTCAAATTTTACCTACTAAGTTGGTTCATTATCTGGATTTTGAAGATTAACATTATCTACAAACATCTCCACTGAGATTTGTCATCACTGCTTCACAATTAGATCCCAGATGGTTCACAGTCTTTTAATTAATTTTATCTACCTTGTATTAAAACTGGTGATGTGGAAAATTTTCATGTTTGACTCAGCTTTTCTTCCAGATGTTTGTAACTATATGGTACAGCCTCTGTGTTTGACAACTTTATTTTAGAAGGAACTACCCAACGTGCCCGTTTTCAAACATGACATGTCTGTGTAACTACATTTTCTCCACTAAGTCAAATCCATATGACCCACATTTATTTGCCAGTCTTTAGCCTAGATTTTCTAGTCTCTGATAGAAAAATCAAATCGAAATCAAATTATTAAGTTAATGGGCTTTTGAAGGTTGCCTTAAATATTTAAATGAGTATACTAGAGATAGAATACATAAGAAAAAGGAAACTAACTAGTCTTAACAAGTATTTGCCAAAAAGAACTAGTATAAGTTGTACCCAGCATAAAAAAGTATGCATACGATGATTTAAAATTGTGAGATTTGCGCCAGGTGTGGTGGCGCATGCTTGCAATCCCAGTACTTTGGAAGGTGGAGACCGGAGGATCCAGGTTCGCAGCCAGCCTCAGCTCTCTCTCTCTCTCCCTGTCTCTTTCTCTCTCTCTACCTAGTGAGGCCCTCCGCAACTTCGTGAGATCCGGTTTCAAAATAAAGTATAAAAAATAGGGCCGGGGGTGTAACGCGGAGGTAGAACGCCCCTGCGTTCAATCCCCGGTACCAAAAAAAAAAAAAAAGAAGAGAAGAACAGACCCAGAGAAGACGACCATGTCATGATGGAGAGACAGATCGGAGTGATGCTGCTGTAAGCCAAAGACTGCCAGAAATGAGGAAGCCAGGAAGACACAAAGAAAGGATGTCGCCGAGAATCCCAAAGGGACACAACCCTGCTGACTCTTTGGTTTCAGTCTTCTGGCCTTCAGAACTAAGAGAGAATACATTTCTATTGTTTTAAGCCACATTATTTGTGGTACTTTGTTACAGCAGCACTGAGAGTGCCAGTCATGATCTTCCTCCAAAACGAGTTCATCCTTCTGGCACCCCATTCCCATTACTGTGACCTCTATCCTCATGATCGCCCAAACTCAAAACATCTTCAAAGTATCATAGAACTTTCCTGAAGACCATTAAATGATAATATGATCAATTCAATTTTATTTACACAAACTTTATTGAGTGCTTAAAATGACTTCTTCCAGCCAGGTGCACACTGATGTCATTGGTTAAGATGAGGTCATACTGAAGTAATCTGTGGTGGTGCACACCTGTAATCCCAGTACTTGGAAGGCTGAGACAGGAGGATCACAGGTTCAAGGCCAGTCTCAGAAACTTAGTGAGGCCTTCCACAACTTAGTGGGACCCTATTTCAAAATAAAAAATAAAATAGGGCTGGGAGTATAGCTCAGAAATAGAATGCTCCGGCTTCAATCCCTACTACTGCCAAAAAAGAGAAGACTTCTTTCCTGTGTAAAGAATCCCTGACCTATAGCAACGGCCAGGCCAAGCCCTGTCTCTCAAGGGTAGTCTCTCATGGGTAGAGGAGAAGACAGATGAACAGTTACCAAATGTGTTGTGGATGCGGCTTAGAAGTACATATGAAAAGTTTGGACAACATGACCCCAAAGGTTCTTTCCAACAATGATTATTTCATGACTCCCTCTTGCCTGTGCCACTTATTAGCATGTACTTTTCAGTGAGATATTTCATGCTACTACTAAATATGACTTAACTCTTACATTATTTAATTTTCTATAGGTTCAAATCTTGAAACCCAAACTAGACTGGGAGTTTAAGATAAAATCTGCTCTTATATTTTTCACTTGCCCTGCACCAGTGCCTCTGCAGTGGGAACTCAGCAACGGTACTGATTCATTATGAATACCAATTACTGTCAAATAAACAGCTAGCCATGTCTTCTCTTTTTATCTCCCCTATATACTAAATTTTGGTGATGCAGTTACTTGTGTCCAGAGAGGTTGCTGACAGGGTTGGTCTCCCTTTTTCTAACACTTGCTTTATAAGTGTAAGCCGTTTTTTAAAAGATACTTAATGAGCCTGGTGTGGTGGCACACAGCTGGGAAGCTGAGACAGGAGGATCACAGGTTTGAGGCCAGCCTTAGCAACCCAGCGAGACCCTGTTTTAAAATAAAAAATAAAATAGGACTAGGGGTGTAGCTCAGAGGTCCCATGTCCCATGTTCAACCCCCAGTACAAAAAAAAAAAAACAAAAAACAAAAAAGATAATGATGTGGGAGAATTATACTATCAAGTAAAAAATAGAAAACAAAATAGTATACACAGAATATATCCCAATTTGAATACAGAGAATGTGATTGAGAGAGACAAAGAAATATGTAATAGTAATTTCACAGATGTTACCAACCTACAAATGCAAATACTGTCACAGTACTATTTTAATACCAAAGCTTGTGCTCTTGCTCCCATCGGCACATGTAGATCCTGAGACTTCACTGTGTGTGTGTGTGTGTGTGTGTGTGTGTGTGTGTGTGTGGTACTGGGGACTGAACCCAGAAGCTATGTGGCTTCTAGCATGTTCAGCCACTCCCACTCCGCAGACCTTGTTCACTATCAAGGAAGCCACCTGGAGGCTGATGAGGCCCAACAGGGAAATGCCAATGTCTGCCATGGGTGGACTCAGTCTCTGATACGGGTACAGTGCTGCAGGGACCCACAGCAATGGGGAGAACAGCCTCCTTTCCAGCTCCACCATAGCCACCCAAAGCCACACTCTGTGTCCCTAAATACGAACATCTACAAAAGCAAGTCACTCATCCACTGTTCCAATTCCTCTCTCTTTAAAGGCTGCAACCCCATCCAGAGGGCCAGGTAGGGAAGAGACATCATTCCAGTCTCCCCCCACCCCCGCCTTTGGCTTCATCTGTAAGTTCACCTGGGACCTTAGAAATGCAACAAAAAACCAGTATTTCCCCTCCCAGCAAACACAGAGAGCCAAGCTCCAGTATCAAACATATATTCACTCCATGGGGAGTCAGCAGCCCGATTCATCATCCAAATACTCAAACTCAGAAGAACTCAATTTGGATTCAATTGGGACGTCCTATCACATGTATCGGTGTATTTACTCGTACGCATGTGTGTGTGTGTATGTGTGTGTGTGTGTGTGTGTGTGTGTGTGTGTACACACTCAAGGCTTACTGGAATTGCATCAAAACACTAATAATAGTACCCACTGTGTGGTCAAATTACAAGTTACTTTAATTTTTTCTTTGTTCTTTTTATATTTCCCGAATTTTCTAGATTATTAGTTTTATAATCCAGAGGGGTAACGAGGTAATTAAAAACATCTGCATCGAGTTTGCAAGCTATCCAGGCAGCTGCTCTTGTGAACAGCCACAGCAGAAGTCAGAGAGTAGAATGAGAAAACCGTGGGGCGCAGGTGGCAGCGTTGGCATTGCAAGGTTGACTGGCATAAAATCCTGCAGGACATCTCAGACCTGTTCTAGAAGGTGCCAGAATCTGCTGGAGTCCCACCATTATTTTAGTTCATTAGGAGTGGAGGCACACAGCAGAACTGACTCCTGGTTGGCACGTTGCCTGATGAGATTCAAGATTCACAAAGGCAAGGAGCCTCATTTTAGGGAGAAAATAAAATGCAAGCCATTCATGTGTACCAGTAGCTGTGGAATTAACTGAGCCACACAGGGGAAGCCTGAGGAGTCCTCACAGGCAGCCTGTGAAGACATCTGCTGAACAGAGAAAGTTGGCCAGGAACATAACGAGACATCAGACTGTGTCGCAGAGAGAATATAGAGAGAGCATCACCGTGGGAAAATTAATAGTGTGTGTGTGTGTGCATTAATGAGCAATTTATTCTCACTGCATTTGGTGGAGCCATTCCAAGTCAATAGGGGCCGACTGAAGCATTCAAGGTGTAAGGAAGCAAGCTGATTTTTAGAATAATAATAGAGTTCATGAAAACTGGCAAAACTAAAGATACTGTTAAATTAGAGATAACCCATATCATCTGTTCAAATAAGATTGAGTATGGGTCACATTTGTTTTGGGTCTCCCTAGAAAATAAGCACCAAGAAATCAAGCTTGTGATATACATATGTGTACATACATAATATAAAGCATATATTATATAATATAACATAGCATAACATAGCAAGGATATATGAGTTTGATTTGTTGTTGTTGTTGTTGTTGTTGTTGTTGTTGTTGTGATCCTAGGGATTGTACCTAGGGACATTCTACCTACACCTCTAGCCCTATTTTATTTTTCATTTGGAAACAGGGTATCTCTAAGTTTCTGGGAGCCTTACTAAGTTGCTTAGGTTGACTTCAAACCTGGCTCCTCCTGTCTCAGCCTCTCAAGTACTGTGATTACAGGTGTGCACCACAACGCCCAGCTGAGTTTGCTTTCTATGTATGTATGTATATATGTATGTTACTGAACCCAGGAGTGTTCTACCTCTGAGCTACACCCCCCATCCCTATTTTATTTTTTATTTTGAAACAGGATCTCACTAAGTTGCTGAGAGTCTTGCTAAGTCACTGAGGCTGGCTACAAACTTGTGATTCTCCTGTCTCAGCCTCCCAAGTACTGGGATTACAGGCGTGCACCACCATGCCTGCCTGAGTTTGCTTTTTAAAGTATAGAATGAAGCTGGGTGTGGTGGTGCATGCCTTGTAATCTCTGTATTTGGGAGGCTGAGACAGGAGGATCACAGGTTTGAGGACAGCCTCAGCAAGTAGCGAGACTTGAATTGACCTAGTGAGACCCTGTTTCCAAGTAAGAAGTAAAATCGGGCTAGGGGTGTAGCTTGAAGGTAGAATGCTTTTGGGTTCAATCCCCAGTACCATAAAAATTTAAAAAAAAATAAAGTATAGAATGAGAGCTTGCAAAGATGTATGCAGATAAAATTCTGTGCAATCAAGAAAGGATTATCCTACAGTATAAGAAAAAACACAAGGTACCTGAGGCAATAGAGATATTTCTTTAGATATGATAAGGGATTTTTTTTACATTATACAATTTGTCAAATTCACTGTTCAAGGTATTGTTAAGGAAAGCCACTTGATGAAATAAAAATATAAGGAAGTTTAAAACTCATTTTAATAAGAGTAGTTTTCTGTGACTACACAAAGAAAAATGAAAGTTATGCAGATGATTATTCCATCTGCACCCAATGTCCAGCAGCTGAGATCCCACAGACATTTTCTTACCTGGAATTACAGCGGCATTCCTCATTTTATTTGTTGCCTTATTGCACTGGTACACCAGTACTGACACTGTGCTTCTACCAATTGAAGGTTTGTGGCTACCCTGTGTCCAACAAGTCTATTGCTACCATTTTCCCAATAGTTCAGATGACTGTCAGCATTTTTAGCACTGGCATATTTTTAATTAAGGTATGTATGTTGTTTGGGGACAACTTTTTTGCACACTTTTATGGCCTATAGTGTAGTGCAAACATAACTTTTTTATATATTTATCAGAAACCCAAAACTTTCATGTGACCCACTTTATTGTGGTATCTGCTTCATGGCGGTGTTCTGGAACTAACTGAACCTGCAAGCTCTCTGAGGTCCGACTATATTGCAAACCAGAAAGGGAACGGAGTGTGGAAGTACAGATGTGTGCAAGGGAAGGAACAACCCAGGGAAATGGAAAATGCGTGTTGATCTGTATTTTATTTTATTTATTTTATTTTTTTTTTTGCGGTACCGGGGATTGAACGCAGGGGCGTTCTACCTCCGCGCTACGCCCCCGGCCCTATTTTTTATACTTTATTTTGAAACCGGGTCTCACGAAGTTGCGGAGGGCCTCACTAAGGAGAGAAAGAGAGAGAGAGGGAGAGACAAGGAGAGAGCGAGAGAGCTGAGGCTGGCCATGAACCCGGATCCTCCGGTCTCTGCCTCCCAAAGTACTGGGATTACAAGCATGTGCCACCACGCCCGGCGTAACAGTGTGATTTTTCATTGTGGACCCATGTGAGGTATTGTGATTTCTTGATGAAGACCTAGGACAATGGATAGAGAAGAGGTGCATATTTATTATTGTTTCTTGTCCAATTGGTGTATGTGAAGAGTCTTGGTCTTGGGCCTGACCCCAGCAAGAGTCATCCCAAATCAGTGTGTCAACACCATCCTGGTGGCCCAGTCCATGGGATCCAAGAAATTACTACCATGCCAGGCAGCAGAAGGGACCCACCATGGGGCCACTCTCAAGACAGCCCCACAGGCACAAGTCACTGTGTAGCTCAGAGGTAGAATGCCCCTGGATTCAATCCCCAGTTCTGTGAAACAAACAAACAAACAAACAAAAACTATTAATTTCAATAACCCAGGCGCAGCAGCACATGCCTATAATCCAAGTACTTGGGAAGCTGAGACAGGAGGATCACAAGCTTGAGGCCAGCCTCAGCAACTTAGTGAGACCCTGTTTCAAAATAAGAAGGGCTAGAGGGGTGTAGCTCAGAGTTGGAATGCCCCTGGATCCCATCCCAGTACCACAAATATTAATCTCAATAATATATTCTACTTAACCCAATATATCCAAGATATGGTTGATCCTCATTATCCATTGATTTGCAAATTCACCTACTCTCTAAAATTTATTTTGTCCCCAAACCAACCTTTGCAGCACTTTAATGATTGTTTGTGGACATATTCAAGTCGTGAAAAATTGAGTTGCTCAACACCCATAGTCCCAGCTGAGGCTGAACAAGGCCACTAGCTGCTCTTGTTTCAGTTTCATATGATAAACAAGTGTCCTTTGTGTAGTCTCTTTTGTGCCATATTGGGGGGTTTGGTTTTTTGTTCATTCATTTTTGTTGTTGTTGTTGTTTTGGTACTGGGGATTGAACCCAGGAACATTCTACTTCTGAGCTACACTCCCAGCCCTATTTTTTTTTTTTATTTGGAAACAGAGTCTCACTAAATTGCTGAGGGTCACGCTAAATTGCTGAGGCTAGCCTCAAACCTGCAATCCTCCCCTCTCAGCCACCCAAGCACTGGGATTATAAGTGTGCGCCACCATGCCCAGCTCATTGTTTTGTTTTTTGTTGGTGATTTTGCTATTTAAAATGGCCCCCAATGATAGTGCTTGAGTGCTGTCTATTTAGTGTTCTTAAACCATGGAGGTAATGATATTCTGTGTCCCTCCAGCTTTTGTATATACTCCTGAGTTAGCATTATCCCTCTGACATGTCTTTGTTCATTTATCTGCCGTCTTCCAGTGGACCAATCTCAGGGCAGTGACCGTTTTCTATTCACATTTTATTTTATCAATGAATATTTACTATATATCAAGCATCTGCTATACACGTGTCCCTGTGATAGGCCTGGAGGATTCTGTGATGAGCAAAAACAGACATGGCCCTGCCCTTAAGGATCTTACAGATTAAAGATTCAAACAAACCCACAAATAAAAGAGTGAGTACAGGCTGTGATAAGTACTCAGAAAGTGTGCATGGGATGTTGAGAACTTGTAATAAGGAGACCTGATCTAGTCTGGGAAATCAGACTCCCCTGAAGAGGTAATGATAAATCAGAGATAATCCACCAGAGTCAATTCAACCCACAAAAATGAGGGCAGGGAGTTTATTTCATCACTCACTCTCCAGCAGCTACATCATCAGTGCCTGGCATGCAGGAGGGTCATGTCATAAGTACTTGTGAGTAAATGGATGAACCATGTAAAAATGGGGAGGAAGGGGGAGAGAGAGAATCCAATGCTATGAGAATAGTGTGTGCAAAGGGTCCTGTCACAGGAAGAAGCATGCGACCTACAGGGAACTTAAAGGCCACTGTGAACAGGTGCAGAGAGTGAAGGAGAAGGAGGGATGAGATTAGGATAGACAGATGGAGAGGGGCAAACCGTGGATGTATCACCAGCCATCTTAAAAAGTCTTTTTCTTCAACTTAAAAGACACATGTTTTTAAGAGAGGAAGGATAGGAAATGGAATGGCCAGATTTGGCTTAGACAGTGAGGCAGAGGGATGGGCAGATTTGAGACTGAGTCCTGTCATGAAGTAAGAGATAATAGCAGCAGCTCAGGTTGAGATGGTGGCCAAAGATGGAGTCAAGGGATGGACTTGAGAAATATTTAAAAGATGAAATCACCAGGAGTTGGCGCAACGACTGGATAGGTGAGAGGGCAGACAGAGGTCAAGGATGACCACTTAGTATCTGGCTTACACCAATTAGATGGATGGCAGAACCATTCTCAGAGAAAAGGCTGGGAAAATAGTTATAGTTTTAGAAGATGAATCATAGTTTTGGACACACTGGGGCTGAGGGACCTTTGAGGGAGTCAGCAGTCTGTGAAGAAGACTGTGTGTGGGTCTAGAATTCAAAGAAGTCTGGGGTAGAGATAGAAATTTGGAGGTTATGATGTCAATAGTAATTGAATTTCAATATTTGACACATGTAAGTATTTCCTAAATATGTGTTGTTGAACTAACGAGCATTTTAGGGTAGGGGATTTTTTATTAGGACATGTCAAGTTTGTGGTATCAAAGGATTAATAAATAGAAATTTCTAAGTATACCTCTAAAATTTTATTTTCTACTGGAGATCAACTATACAAGTTAATATTTCATCTTCTCCAACTCCATCATATTATTTATGTGATAGTTCATCTTTAATTATATTTCTTGGTTTTTCATGGTTTCTAGTATCACTGGAGATAAAAGCTACATCGAAGGTAGAATCTCATTTATTATACAACAGTTTATCTCACCATCTAAGCACTCAGAAGATATTTTTCTCCAATAATTAATTTTTATTTTTCTCCCTGCTACTGTGGCTCATGCACTTTTCTGTCTAAAATTATAATGTCTCATTATCTTGTGTTCATAAATCATATTTAGACTCAGCATCAGAAAGCACAAATTCAAATAAAGTGTCTGGAAAAAGCAGAGCCTTAATAAATGTTTATTAAATGGAATAGAGTCAAGAAATCATAAGTATTTTCCCTTTTGTTCCATTTACTTATTTATTCCTTTTTATCTCTGTAGCTGGCCCCCTTCCCCCTCTCCTCATCCAACATTCCAATGCATTCAAAAATTTCTCAGAATGTGCTCTAAAATGCATGATTGTTGTCTTGTGCAGACATGTTTTTAATTTATATAAATGGGAAAAGGGTATACATCTTATTTCCTAGTCCTTTTTGTGCTGCTATAACAGAATACCTGAGACTAGGTCATTTATAATGAGTACATTTATTTCTTAGTTTTGGAGGCCAGGACATCCCAGATCAAGGGGCTGCATCTGGTGAAGGTCTTCTTGCTGCATCATCCCATGACAGAAGGAGGAAGGGCAAGCAAGTTTGCATAATCAGTTCATGGGGGTGAACTTCTCATCACCTAAACACCTCCCATGAAGCCCCACCTCCCAACACTATTTCATTGGGGATTAAAATTCCAACACATGAACTTGGGGGAACACATTCAAACCATGGCATTCATCTCGTTTCTTGCTTTATTTACTCAGCACTATAATTTTATGTGTATCCATGTTACTATGTGAAAATTGAACCTGTTGCTTTTAACTGTGTCACAGTCCTTTTTGGTTGCTCATCCCACCCACTCACCCACTCCTGATGACAATATCAAGGTTGTCTCCACCACAGACAACCTGCATTCCACATCCTGTAGGCATGCTCTATGGGCCTGTAATGAGAATATCCCAGGCAGCACCCCAAGGTGGAAAAGCCAGGCCAAAGGGTTCACTTAGTTGGACTGAGTAGGGTCACCGCCCCTCACATGGTCATCCCAGTCTACTCTCCCACCAGCAGGTCAAGAGGTTGCCCACCCTCACACCTGCACCCTCACCGAGAATAGAGATCATCTGGTTCTCTATTACCAAGGAAGTGGGTACAAAGTGACAGTCCATCATTAATTTGCATTTCTATTATGAATAGTGAGTTTCAGCATCTTTTCATTCCTTTATCAGCCTAAAGAATATTCTTTTCTATGAACTGCCTCTCCTTTATTTTGCCTATTTTTATTTTGGGACATTTTCTTATTGCTGATATGCAGAAGCTCCTTGTATATTCTAGATATTGATCCCTTGTCAGACTTAGACATAACAAATATCTCACCCCTTTGTGTCACTGGGATCCCAAATGTTTTATTTAGTAGTTCCAATTTTTTTAATGAATTAACTTTTTCAACAATAAAAATTACATTTTCTGGAATGTTTGTTCCTTCTCTTTAATTAAATTATCTAATATAATTGGTGCACTTAGGACAGTCTGGCATATATTAGGCATCCACTGCAAGTCATTGTTATCATCACTGTATTTAATTCAAATACATGTTTCTCATGAGATTGTCTCATATGACCTAAATAGTATAAATGCCTTGGGATACATCTAAATGATTAACAGTTGGGATTCATTGTGCTTTTCTTATCAGCAAGATGATTCAGAGGTATTTAGTAACATTATAAGAAGATAAGAAAAAATAAGAAACATGCGGACACCGTCCATTACATTGACTCATGTGTAGCCCTGAGGCACCTGAGGGCTACAAGTGCCTCAGGAATTACAGCATCTGTCAACTTTTAGAAAGACTGGATACCCTATGGCATATTTCCAAACTATTGGAAATTATGTCTCATTGCTGTCTTCTTCCTGATTCTAACTCTTCTGTGTCACTTTAGGGTGACCCCATGTTTCTTCACTCTAAATGCCGAGAGTCACTTTCATGTTAAAGAAGCTCCCAGGTGATGTGATCTTTTTCTCCTTTAAAGTCCCCAGCACTGGGAAATGCTGGCTCAGTTCAGTTCCTGGAGACACAGCCTGCGTGAAGGGCTGAAGTGCCTGCCAGAAAAGTCATCTCCTGCCTCTTCCTGAGGACCAAACGCAGCCTTCTACAGCATGTGCTGCCCTCTGCAGCTTCTCTACAGTGATCAGAAGGCTCATGATCATGACAGGGATGGGGGAGGTGTCCTAATGTGAGAACAAGAGACTGTGCATGGCTCGTGCTTCTGTCGCCTGTGTAGAACATGGGATATAAAACAATTTTCAGGAACTTATAAACAACTTGTTTAGACATGCCAGCATATAGCTTCCAAAACTTGACTAGACATGTCAGCATGGGACTCAGACCAGCACGTCTGTGCTGCAGTTGTTAATGGACCCTTGGATCTAAAATGCCTTCTCACCTCTGATGGGCTTGTTATCAATTCATTTCTGGCCACTGACAGGAGTCTGATAGGGTCTTATAAGCCTGGATGAGCTTGCCAAAGACACTGGAAAATACCCAGAAAAATCTTCTAAAGACACAGACCTTCCTACCAGCAACACACTGAACTTTGCTTACACCATGACAGTCTGCCTGTGTGTATGACTCCAATCCGGTGACTTGCTCCAGTCCTGCTCTTCTTGCTGACCAAGGATCAGTGCAACTCCAAATTGCTCTATGGCTGGACCAACTCCTGAATCTCCTCTTCCATTCCTGGACTTGGTTTGTTATCCCCTTGCCCCTGCTTGTTTGTAACTGGTTATAAGTTCTAGGAGTTGTATATTGTTTAATATACTTGTTTGACCTTGTTAGATTTGCTAGTGTGAAGTGTATTGTTTGATGCTCATTCATTGCTAATTGGTTTTGGAAAAGCAGTCACCCAACATCCAAACTTAGAACTTTGCTTAACTTTACTTAGACAATTTCCTGATAAGTTCCTGCGTGCTATAACCTTTGAGTGTTTAATAAACCTGTGGCATTGTGGAAAGACACAAACTGTGTGTGATGTGACTCATTGGTCTTAGGACCTTGCGACCCTGTTGCTCATATCATCAAAGACAGGAACTTCTAACTCAGTGATGGTAGAAATGGAGCTTCAACCAAAGGGGGCGATTGGGGATTCCACTAAAGGGAGAACAGGCTGCTCCCCTAACAAAGGGCAATGTGAGCTTTTTATTGATTTTCTGGGGTGGACTAAAGTCCAGCAATCTTCTGCTGGCTAGGGGCAAGATATTTCTTCTTGCATGAGACCACTGAGCAATCACAGTCAACTTGTCCCAGGAACTTGCAGCAGGCACCATCATCCTGTGTAAACATCCTGGCCTTGTG
This sequence comes from Glis glis, assembly GCA_004027185.1. Classification (NCBI taxonomy): domain Eukaryota; kingdom Metazoa; phylum Chordata; class Mammalia; order Rodentia; family Gliridae; genus Glis; species Glis glis. The sequence continues at coordinate 46,550 of PVJS01009658.1, forward strand.
ACTCACTCTGGGTCTTAGATAGGGTGAGGGACTTTGGGTGCTGTAGCTGCTGCAAGAGCACAGGGAGGGGTAGAAAACACACACTAGCTTCAGTGGTCCACATACCAGGCAGTACAATCTGACCTGAAAGTTAAGGCAGCCAAAGCGACAGACACAGTATGAAGACAGAGAGGCCAGCCAGGCGTGGTGGTGCACACTTGTACTAGTACTTGGGAGGCTGAGACAGCAGGATGGCAGGTTTGAGGTCAGCCTCAGCAACTTAGCTAAGCCCTCAGCAACGTAGTGAGACCCTGTTTCAAAATAAAAAAATAAAATAGGGCTGGGGGTATAGCCCAGAAGTAGAATGCCCCTGGGTTCAATCCCCAGTACCACCAAAAAAAAAAAAAAAACAAAGACAGACATCAAATATCTGCATGCCCAAGAGAAGGGTCAGTGTTTTCAGCAAAAGCAGCCTTCAGGTCCCTGAACAGTAACCGAGGCAACTATTATCATCACAACCCACATATCAGAGGTGTGATCTACACCTGGGGGACTAATAATGTATTGCCCTGCTGTGTAACCTCCAAAATTAGTGATTTTTAAATTAACTAAGAATAGTAAACTAGAGGGTTTATTTAGTTTTCTTCCCCCAGTTACAATTTCATCTTGGGCAAACATTCTGCTTCTGTGATTTTATCAGGGTCTCACGACAGGCCTTGAAAAGAGCACAGAGGTAGAGAAGCAACATGACCTGCTACACAGGGTTTATTTCATTGGCCCGGCCTTTTGTCCCATTGTGGTGGCCCCTGACTGTCTCATTTCTGTGCAGCACACAGCAGAACCATCCCACCAGGCCTTCTGATCATTCAGTTGCAGAACAAAGTTGTTGGGGTCTCTTTTTTGATACTGGGGATGGAACACAGGGGTATTATACCTCTGAGCTACACCCCCAGCCCTTTTTATTTTTTTTTAAAAAGGGTCTCCCTAAGTTGTTGAGTCTGGCCTTGAACCTGCGATCCTCCTGTCTCAGCCTCTCAAGTACTAGGATTACAGGCATGCACCACCACACTCAGCTGTTGGGTTCTTAAAAACTATTTTTTTATTTTGTTTTGTTCTGTTTTTTTCAAGCCAAGCACAGTGGCACATGCCTGTAATCCTAGGACTTGGGAGGCTGAGACAGGAGGATTGCAGGTTCAACGCCAGCCTCAGCAACTTAGTAAGACTCTCATCAATTTAGGAAGATCTTGTCTCAAAATATAAAAATAAAAAGGCTGGGGTGTAGCTCAGAGATAGAATGCCACTGGGTTCAATCCCCGGTACCAAAAATAAAATAATGAAGTAAAATAAAAACATTTTTTCAAAGACTTACTTCAATTAAATAAGAAAATAAATTTTTCTGTCAGAAAGGCTTTTTTCTACCTAGATTTCTTATTTCTACAATTCCTGAGGTTTTTTTTTTTTTCTTGCAGCTCTGGGGTGGAACCCAAGGCCTCACAAGGCTAAGCAAGTGCTTTTCTGCTGAGCTACATTCCTAGCCCCTATATAATCTATATAATTCCTGAAATATTCTGATTAACCTTGAGAGTAGTACCAAGATTTTATACATATATATAATATTAGCAGACCTTGAAATGAAAATTTTCTTTTTAGATTTGAAGAATGAGATCGTATTAAAGCTGAGAGATTTTCTTGCTTAAATTGTGGGATAGTTTAAATGCAAACAATAATTATTTCCCAACTCTTTTCTAGGCTTTACACTCATCTCATATTTCTAATAAATTTTAAGCCACACAAAATTATGACGATCATTAGTACTGTGACCGTGCTATTTTATCAAAGTGAATGAGGTAAGGTGACACTCACATCAGAAAGACTTCCTCAAACTTGCACATGTAACCGTGCCCTTAGAAACATTTTACAGAGTGAGTCTCCTCTATTAAATGCTTGGGAACAAAAGTGTTTGGTATTTGGGAGTCTTTTTTTAAATTTTAGAATATTCACAAATACATAATGAGATATCTTGGAGTTGGGACCCAAGTCTAAACACAAGATTCATTTATATTTCATATACACCGAATACATATAACCTGAAAGTAATTTTACAGTATTTCAGGGGGTTGAACTTAGACTTTGATGGATTCATTCTTTGTCCCACAGTGTGAGATTTCTCACTTGCGGTGTCACATAGGCACGCAAAAAGTTTCAGGTTTTGGAGCATTTTCACATTTGGGATTTTGAGATTTTGAATGCTCAACCTGTACTTTCTTCCAAAGAAGAAAAGAAAAGAGAGGGAAGGGAAGGAATGAAAAGAGAAGAAAAGAGACATCTCAGAACAGTTAAATGGGGTATTGGTGCTTTTCAAATGATTTTCAGTGTTTCCATTTTCCAGTTTAGAGATCTCTTACCTTAGGAATCAAAACAATGAACGAGAAGGTTTGATGTTAGCAGTAAGCTTTCTTTTAATACACTGAGTGTGTTTTCTTAGTGGTTTTGCAAATTTCAGCCATCTGCTGCTGACCACATATTTCTTTGCAAAAAGCAATATGTTTAGCTACAGTATGCATTAGATCAACTATCTAGAAATCCAGAAGAACGGCTCAAAGTCAAACTGAAGTCATAACGCTAACATTTTAGCAACCCTCCTAGAGATGTCTTTGCAAACATCCTCACTGTGTGTGATTTGTACAGTGTGATTGGGGGTGACCATCGAGACTGAACAGATAACATCTGGCCTTGGTTTAATGTAAATTTCCTCCTTGGCTTCTTTGACCCCTCGCTATTCTACATGGAGAGTCCTACATTGAAAGGTGAACCCCGGTGGCGCATGTTTGTAATCCTAGTACTTGGGAGGCTGAGACAGGAGGATCAGCAGTTCGAGGACAGTCTCAGCAGGTAGTGAGACTCTCATCAACCTAACAAGACCCTGTTTCCAAATAAAAATAAAATAAGTAGGGCTGGGGGTGTAGCTTGGAGGTAGAATGTTCCTGGGTTCAATCCCCAGCACCACCAAAAATATTAAAAATTAAAGAAAAGTGAACCAGGCCAAAAGATGTTCACCCTCAGTTCACCAACTGACAATTGGAGCCACTAGAATCTAGTGTGGTCCTTGGGGAAAAATATCACAAAGAATATGAAATATATCTTCATCATTTCTGACTCATTTTTAAAAAAATGGTTCAACAACTAATTTCTAAGATAAGATGGGTAACTTAACTATAGCCCTCCTGCAGGAGTTCCCCAGAGAAACAGTACCAATAGTGGGTATGTATAAAGTGTGTGTGTGTGTGTGTGTGTGTG
>PVJS01009659.1:0-41294 GCA_004027185.1 Glis glis
CCCCCCCGCCTCGCCCCCACATGTAGCACTGAGAATGATGTTGGTATAATCTCATATATACACATTGTTTATGACAGTAATTCCATAGATTCACTTCTTTCTTGCCCTTCCCCTTCCCTTGTACCCCTTCCCTTGCACCACTGAGGGTTCTCTGCCATTGGAGTCCCTTTTGTGTCCCCACTACTCCCTAGGTTGCGCATATTAATGAAAACATATGTCCCTCCTTTTTTGTGATTGGCTAATATCACTTAACATAATGTTCTCCAGATCTTAAAGAGAAAGCCTATTTTATTTTTATTTTGAATCAGGTCCTCGCTAAGTTGCAGAGGCTGGCCTCAAACCTGTGATCCTCTGTCTCAGCCTCCCAGGTAACTGGGATTACAGGCATGCGCCACCATACCTGGCTTATTCTTATGTCTTACCAATAAAGAATTAACACAATACAGAATGGTTTGGTGACTTCCACAAGGCTCACAGGCAAGAAGTGGCAAAGCTAGATTTTAGGAACAGCTTTAGGGGGCCCCAACGCCCCTGCTTTTCTATCTCTACTACTCTGTTTTTCTGTTATTCCCTGACTGCCTCAGACAGAATATTCTCAGTCTGAACAGTTCATTGCAACCTCGGCCTCATTGAAAATCTTACATTTCTAACATCTGTGGTTCTTTCATGTATACATGTTGTGTCCTCGTGAAGATGGAAAGCTTAGGTACTTCTTTATATCTCCACCCAGTGCCCAGTGTGGTACCTTCCATACTATTGGCATGGCGACTGTCAACAGCACTATCTGTGGTGAGGAGCTACTATTGCCGAGCTCTGGGAAGAGGGTCTGCAGCAGCCACTCCCAGTCTCAGATGCTTTATTTCATCAGTTTCTGCAAGTGACCTTGACCACACTATTTTATCACTCTGCATCTCAGTTCCCTCATGTGTAAAATAAACATAAGAACACATAGTTCAGAGTCATGTGAAAATTGGAAGAAATAACTACTTTTTGATTGCCTAGCATATAGGAACCATTCATTAAATGTTGACCACAACTGTAATCCCAGTACTTGGGAGACTAAAACAGGAGGATTACAGGTTATAGGCCAGCCTCAACAATTTAAGGAGAGCCTCAGAAACTTAGGGAGATCCTACTTCAAAATAAAAAGTAAAAAGGGTAAAAGGATAGGGGTGTAGCTCAGAGGTGGAATGTCCCTGGGGTCAACCTCAAGTACCAGAAAAGAAAAAATAATGGACCATTATGTTCCTCCTTGGTTCCAGCCTTTGCTAGTAATTTTTTTGTTTGCTATTCCTGGGACACCCTCTGCTCCTCTTTGAGCTCTATAATATGGCTCAACAAACTACTTTTACTCAGGCATCATCTCCTTGGGGTTACACATCCGCATTATTCTCTTTCCCACCACTATGGTTAAAAAACATTTTCATGGACTTCCATAATCAGTTCTACAACACTATATAATACTTATTTTTTCTCTTACTGGACTTTTAACTGCCACTAGCAATAATCTGCTCAACAACAGGGATGATTTCTAAGAGTGTCTTTGTTTATTGTCCTTCTACTATACTAGAAGTCAAATATTTACTGAGTGAATCCCCAAATATACACAAACTCTCCCTTCCTTGATTATTCCAATACTGGTTCTTATCTTGTCCTAGGGAATCAGTGTTTTCAGAATGCCACAACCTCTTCCTCACTAGCCCTCAAAGCTTTTCACTTTTCTATTACATGAAGATTATGCTTTATTTGGACCTATGTCCTATATCATCTGGCCCTGCCATATTGATCCAGTCTTATTTTATACTGCTTATGGATCCTTAGCTCATAGCCAGGGCTGTTTCCACACTACTTGTGATGACATGGTGTTAATTCCCATCATTTTTCAAACCAGATCTTCTGTCACTAAGATACCCAAGGTAGAAAATGTGATGCTTTCTGGTTGCACTCCTTACATCGAAAGAAGATCTTATTTCAATTCTATGGTATTTTACTGGCTTCTTTGATTCTTAATGCTTTAGTATATGATGAATCGGAGGGTCTATGCCCTTGATTAAAAACATGGCTTCCACATTGGCTAGCAGCAAGAAGCTGGACACGTTTTTTAACCTCACTGAGCCTCAATTTATTTATCTGTGAAGGGGCAAGAACAGTAACACCCATCTCACTAGAGTATTACAGAGATTAAATGAGACAGTAGCACATGGAAAGTGCTCAATAAATGCTAGCTTTGATGATAGTGGTGACTGCAGTGGAGGATTTATCTCCTTTGGGACTCAGATGGGAACCACTGCATTTGGGCACAGAAAAAAAAATAAACTTAAGCTTATATCCTTTACCAAAATAAGAGATGGTTGATTTTCACCTGAATTTATCATACACTAGACAGTTTTTAAATGAAAATAAATTACCACAGATTCTGACTTTTTGGTATAGCCAAAGATAGTGACTGTTAGCTAGAATAACTATTTTCTATACATTCACACTTCCAAGCTAGTTGCAAGTAGAAAAATAAAAGGTAACATTAAGAATTGGAGAATTGTTGTTTCTGTTGCTAATATCAAATTTTAAATGTTAATAAAGTCAAGAAACATGGTCATAAAAATCCAAAATATATGAATGATACACTTAAAACCTTTTATTATCCTATGTTTTAGATATAGAGAATATCCAATTTAAGTAGAATGTCAAAAAATATATTATTTTTACTTTGAGATTAACATGTTTACAAAGTAAATGTACTATGAATATGACATTGTCATTCCCAAAGCAATTATTTTAATGAGACAATTCCAGTTTCTACTTACCTTCGCTTCTCATTAAAACTATTAGATATCATTTCCTGACAGTGAGGAGCTAAGGTCTCAAAATTATTTCTAAGAGTGTAGACACATTAGAGTACAGCAAAACGTTTTCCATGAAGCCCTAATGATTTTTTCACATGCAAGTGGCTTTCAGCATGTCAAGGTGAGCACTCCATGGCAAGCTGAGCAACATATTCGTGTATAGGCTTAAACATCAGAGGAAAACATTAAAGATACAGTTGAAACCTAGGAAGTGGAGTAGATGTAGAACCAAGTTAGGTAAATACAAAGGTTCTCAGTGAAGTTCCTATCAAAATCCTAGGTGCCTAGACTCAACTAGAATATTTCTCAAGTGTGGGATTGGCAGTATATCTGCATTAAAAAACAAAACAAAACCAACCCTCAGATGATTGATACACATAATGCAGTATAAGAACTAAAGGGTAGTTCCCTAAAAGTGGAAAGATGGCAAGTTCCTCTTTCCACATCTAACATTCAGAAATAAAACAATTTGAATTGGTACCTATATCTTCATGTATGAACAAAGGATTACCTATAGGGTATAGGGGTAGTAGGGAGGGACCCAGAGGAAAACACACAATGAATGCTATGTGCATACATGTTTCTATCACTCTGAGACTCACTATGATGTATAATTATAATGCACCAATAAAAAATGACAATTATTAGAATACATATGTTTTTTTTTCTCATCAGACTTTTGTGGCAACAAGAAATTGAGTAAAGTTTGCCTAACTGGATATCTTCAGTATTCAGTGTTCTAGCATAGTAAAGGGGGGAAGATCTCATAAAAAGGAATAAGAAGGCTGGGTATGGTGGTACAGGCCTGAAATCTCAGTAATTGGGAGGCTAAGACAGGAGGATCGCAGGTTTGAGGACAGCCTCAGCAAGTAGTGAGACTTTCATCAACCTAGCAAGACCCTGTTTCAAAACAAAAATATAAAAATAAAGTAGGGCTGGGGATGTAGCTTGGAGGCAAAATGTCCCTGTACCAAAACCAATCCCCAGTATCAAAGAAAAAAAAAGGAATAATAAGGAAATAAGGAATGACTAACAACCTATATTCCAGAACCACCATTTAAATACTTGACAATCTTCTCCTTAAAATTGAACTGTGGTATTTTTCTAATTAAATTAATTACTCAGTATAATGTCTGGATATTAATCCTATCAGGCACAACATAAAAACACTCTTATATTTCTTATCCAAATGGTAGAGAGCCACAACTCACAGGTAGGCACTTCGATATGTTTAAATCTGAGATTCTCAAAGATGGTACTTCTACTTCTGAGGATATTCTCAGAAGTCTTCCAATTTTCTGTAGAAACTAAAAAATACTGGGTGTTGACATTTTTGAAAACTATTATGTGGGAGAGTCTGTATGTGTGTATGCATGTGTGTCCATACATATTTACTATCATCATAATTTCCCTTTTCTTTATTACCACTTAGCTTCTTGAGTTTGGGAAAACTCAACAAGATATAATATCTTGTCAAAGTATGACATCTACTTTTGCAGTTAGAATATGATTGAACTGGCTTGTTCCACTAATCAGTGATCTCTGTCGTCTACCTAAGTATTCCTGAAGTCCTCACGTTATTTTTAGGCTTTTGCTAATTGACTGCACAGATCTGAACAATTTTACAATACTTCTATAGGCCTCAATTTCTTCGGACATAAAACAGAGATAAATAATCCCCAGTTTCTCTTCAGTTTTACTGAGGTTCAAATGAAATGCTATATTAAACAACACTGTGCAATCTTGCTAAACACTAGAGGCATACAATGAATTAACAATCATGTAAATTTAGAAATGCCAATAAGACACTAAAAATGGAATGTAGATATCTGATCAAAGACAAGAGCTTAGAGATTCTCAAAAGTTCAAATTGCAACTAACTTCTCCCAATAATTTCAGAAAATTTCTCAAAGAATTTGGTAGAAGATTCCAGAAATTATTTTATACCAACCCAGAAAAATGTATGAATTAGAATAATGTGGTCAACAACATTAACATAAGCTTGACCAAATTGTTCTTTCATATGTTTAAAGATGAAATCTACCATATCTGTATGTTACAAAATACTTTTAATCACTTGATAAAAGAAAACAATTAGTTTCTTGATGGAAAAAAGTGTTTTATCACAATGAAAATTTAAGTACCCTATGTATCAGTATTTTTATCTTTATCATTTTATTTTTATGAAAATAGAAGGAGTTGGGCATGGTGGCACATGTTTGTAATTCAAGTACTTGGGAGGCTGAGACACGAGATCGCTGGCCCTGTTTCAAAATAATAATAAAAAGGAAGGAGAACTAGGGGTTTTGCTTGGAGGTAGAATGCCCCTGGGTTCAATCCCCAGTACAAAAAAAAGATGTAGAATGGATTAGTACTTTCTTCTGTCTCTACCACTGCTAAGAGCAATATCATGAAAATAATTCCTCTCATTTTAGAGTACCTAGACAGTTCAAGAGTCAGTAGACAGTTGATAGATTTTATGTCCAAAGATGGTTCCTATGAACTTTAAGTAAATCTGACATTTCATAGGACCCATTTTCCTCCAGAGGTAGAATAATAAAATTTTGAATTTAGAAGCTGCTCTTGAGAAACAGGCACTTTCATTATCAAGGTGAAAATTCTGTGACCTAGGGAATATGAGGTTAATGGAGTAGAGTGTTTTGTATGCTACTGAAGTGAAGGTGCTATAGGTTCCAGTTAAGGTGTTAAAACCTTAGGATGTTAAATATAAACCCCCAAGGTAATCACAAAGTAAATAGTTATAAAGTCTTTATGGAAGGAAATGAGACAAGAATTTAAAATTTTCACTACAGAAATAAAAATGCAAAAGAAGACAGTAATACAAGAAATGAGGAACAAAAAGATGTAAGCACATAGGAAAAAATAACAGAATTTTGAATTCGATTCCAGAGAGAAAAAGGACACTAAATAAGAACTGAGGAAATCTAAATAAATGGTGGATTTCACTTAATAAGTATATATTGATAATCTTAGTAATTTAAAAAATATAGTATACTAATGTAAGATGCTTTAAGAGGATAAACCCTGTGTTGGAGGCAAAAGGAAACTGTGCTAAAAGCTCAACTTTTAAGTAAATCTAAGCACTGTTCAAAATACTAAAGACTCTTCATAAAAATAAACTGAAAAAATGTTGCTTTTAATTATTTGATATAACCAAATAGTTTCTGTTTTAATTTTGTGGGAAGCAGATATTATGTTTCCTTGGTTATATATTTGTTTAATCATTTTGTGACTGATGGTATATGTCATAAAAACTGAACAAAATTTTATCACATGAAAGGAGTAACAAGAATATTCTTCCTACAAAGATTGTTTTCTTGACAGAAATTGATGTGGGCTATAATTGGGGCATCTCATGATTTAAATCTTTTGTGGCATATGTATTAGTAGAGTTTGTCAGAATGTTAATTTAGATATAATCATGTGATAATGTATTCAGTTCTGAAAAGAATAACAAAGGGCATTTGTCACTTAGCCTCAGCATGGATTCCTGGACAGATATGAGCATATTGTCACTCAGCAGTAGCCAAACAATTTAAATGACTTTTCTAATTTTTAACTCAGTTAAATCAGAAATCCATCTCTCACTACATGGTAAACTCATGTACTCACAAAAAATAACATTCAATAAAACCAAAGAAAGAAATGGCTTAATAATGTACTTAATACCACTGAGAGTTAGAATGGGAATTTTTTAAGAGATAATTCAGCCATAGGCTACCCACTATGGTAACCACTAGTCATTTGACAAGGCTAGTATGAATTAAAACATGCTCAAAGTATAAAATACACTCATGATTTTGTATACTTAGTGTCAAAAAGATAAAGCAAAATAACTCAATCATTTTTGTTGATTTCATATTGAAGTGGTAACATTTTCAGTATATTAAATAAAATTAAATATGAGAAATTTCACCTGCTTTCTTCAGTCTTACAATGTTATTAAAAAACTTAAAAAGATACATGTGGTACACATTCTCTTTCTCTTACCTTATATTTCTATTAGGTAACATTGATCTAGTCCAATTTGCTTTCCATATAAAGTAAGAAGCCATGGCCCAGACCATTGTGAGGTGTTTTTTTTTTATAAACAGAATATTTCTCTATTAAACAGGGGGAGAGGAGTTGTTTCGGCTTATGTATCACTAAAGATATTTTAAGTTCAGTTTCATGAAGTTCAAACACGTTTAAATAATAGATCAATGAAGGAATCACATCAATTGACATATGTGCATATGTGAGAAGACCAATGCCAATCTCAATATCCTGTATGGGGCAGGGGGGTGGGGAGAGAGCTGTGTGCATGCATGTCACTGTCACTATGAACTGTATTATGGAGTGAGACCATAATGCACCACTAAAAGTATAAATATAAAATAAATAACTGTAAAATAAATAAATAACAGTGTCAGTGTCCTCTACTGAAACAGAATCTTGGCCTGCTGCCCTTCTGGGTTTCATAATATGAGCTACCCTTTATTGGGTGTTACTCTATCTAGAACAGGATGGTATTTTGTATAATAAATACCTTGCATGATTTATTGAGCTTAATTCTCACAAAATTTTTTTATAGATGAAGAATCTGAAGCTTCACTAGCAAGGTGCTTAAGTAACACACTAGTCAGAAAGGGGCAGACGTGGGATTTAAGTTTGGGCTAGATCTAAAGCCTATGCTCTATCCACTGTTCTCAACTGCTTTTTGACTACATGATTAAGGGTTTATCTAAGATGTTGAAGCTCTAAATAGGAATCCTGTAAGGATTATTTAGCCTTCCACATTTATTGGGGTTGGCTGGCAGTTGAAATCCCTTCAATTCTTCATGTGGCAGGATGTGGTCATAGTAGCATGTGCTGTAAAGAAAGCAAACATCTACCACATTTTGTTCTTTGGTGCTTGAAAGACATCGGGCTCTGCTGGGGATGAAGGATCACCCTGCAGCAGAGCTTGAGGAGAAAGAGCACCATTTTGACTCTGGATAAATATTTTGTTTTTCCTGCTATTTAGCAAACCCCCACTTATCTGAAGATTTTAATAATAGGAGTTAGTTCTCTGCTCTTTCAGGGAGAAGAGGAAATGACATCAAAGTTTTCTAATTTCAGAATTAAGTAAATTATTATCCTCACACACCTGCCCTCATACCTATCCACTCACAGAGCTCTAGAAGGGATTTGTGGGTCTTGAAACTTGAAACTGCTTCTCCTCCCAACCTCTAGATTGCAGCCCCCCCTCCTTATTAGGTTTACTCATCAAAAAGCAAATGCCACAAGTCATCTGATTCAAACAGACCTTTTTCAACTTCCAAATCAACACTGTTGCTAAGGTCCATTAATTCCAAATCCACGATGATGTCTCTTGCATCCTCGCCCAATTCATCCTCATCATGCCCACCACACTAGTCATGCTCCCAACTCCGATTCCTGGGCCAGTGATACCTCTCTTTCTTGCACTCCACGTTCCAGTACTCTGGTTTTCTTCTGTCTCCTTTGAAAGGAGATGTTGTATTCTGTGCCTGGATGGTGTTCCCGCACCTCCTTTTCCTAGCTAAGTCCAACTCACTCTTCGGATCTCATTCTTCTGCAGAATCCTTTCTTGGCCTCCTCAGCTGAGGGAGATCTTCTTTTAATAGGCTGTTAAGGCATCCTGTTTTCCTGCAGGCACTTACAATTAATAACTAATTGTGTGAATATATTCTTAACACCTCCTTCCCTTGCGGGGACACTCGCACATATTATGCTAGGCTGCATCCCAGTACACTATGCCACCTTTTTCTAATCAAGGATTGCTTCTCTTGCCTTCAGTGGGCCCTTGGAAAATTTACAAAATAATAGTAAAAACATTGTTTTTATTTATTTTTAACTCCCATTACTGATGGTATAGAGCATAGGTTTTATAGTCATGATCTTAGAATCCTTCTCTTAGCCTCTATTTTATTTTATTTTTATTATTTTTAATTTTTTGTGGTACTGGGGATTGAACCCAGGGCATTCTACCTCTGAGTTACACCCCTACCCCAATTTTATTTTTTATTTTGAGACATAGTCTGGCTAGGTTGCAGAGGCTGGCCTCGAATCTGTGATCCTCCTGTCTTAGTCTCCCAAGCCTCTCTAGATAAGGTTGACCAAGCTGCCTTCTAGTTTTATGATCCTGGGAAAATACCTTAAGTTCTCAGTGAGACACTTTACTTATTTGAATAATGGGGATAATAATATCTCTAGACATCATAGAGTTTTAAGAGATGAGAGTTAATTCAGGTAATACGTTTTAATTCAGGTAATTTTATTTTAGGTTATACATGTACAGATATATAGTTCATATTTAATATATATTTCAGGCATGAAGTACATACATAATACCCACGAATGTTGGCAAGTAATCGTTTGCATTTTAGGAATATCTGCATATTTAGTATATAGAGAAAGTGCTTAATACAACTCCTCAGAAATATACTCCCATTGCCAAAAAGAGCAATTCTCAAGAGTGAAACAGATTTACATCCTCCTTTGATGTGTTCACACATATCTTTTCTGTACTCATTCAAATGTGGTGCATTGTTCATTAGGAAAATTTGCAACTTATTGAAAATAATCTCAGGTTAATCCTAGTCTTTCTGGGTAGCTGTATATACAGCATTCTGTACCGGGAAAGCAAATAAATGTGACAGCAGAAAAACAACCACACTTCTGTTATATATTTTCTTTTTGTGCATCTTTTGCACGGAGACTTATTTTAAAGAGCATGTGGGGGTGGGAGTGGTTAAGAATAAAGGATGAAAGAGAAGAGAAATTCAAAATTTTTAAGATACATCTCTCTGATTATCACTGGCCATATCCAACCCTAAAGAGTACGAGAATATGCTCTGAGCATTGGCAGCAGAGAACTGGAAACACTTCTTGAACCAAGATGGATTTCACATGCAAGAAAACTTTCTGTACAGACATACATCTATCATTTGTTCACAGATACATGCAGAACCCAGACTTCTGCGCCCAGATTATGTCTGGATGTACAGTTAAGTGATGCAAAGGGGTGCTGCAGCCTTTGCTTGGGATTTCCAAGCCGGCTGAGATTTCCTGGCTGTGATTCTAGCCATCATAGCTACATGTAAGTCTCACAGATGGCTCCCCAGTTGCTTCTGACCAGGTCCACTTGTCAGACAAGTAGTGCACATGTTCTGCTGCTCTGTGAATTTCAGAAGGGCTCCTGGGTTCCTGCTAAGCAGGAGCAAAGAGGGGAACCTTTAAGCTGCACATGGTGTCACATGCCTGAAATCCCAGTACTTGGGAGGCAGAGGTAGGAGGATCACAGGTTCAAGGGACACCTCAGCAACATAGTGAGATTCTCAGCTACTTATCCAGACTCTGTTTCAAAACGAAAAATAAAAAGGGCTGGAGGTGTAGGTTGGAGGTAGAATTTTCTGGGTTCAATCCCCAGTACAAAAGAGAGAGAGAGAGAGGAACATTTAAGGTGCCATTGCACAACTCCTCCAGCATGGAGTTCTGCCCTCACAGAGAAACTAGCAATCCCCTCTTAGCTAAGTGACACCTGTTGAAACTGAAAAGCCAACAAAGCCCAGAAACCCATGCTGAGCAGAGGAATTAGGGACATTTGTGGCTGCCAACAGCATAGCTGCAGAACAGTGGGAGACAGAATCACATTAACATGGTATTGTATTTAAACACATGATTTGCAAATCTTCCTCTTACATATCATTGCCCTTAGATAAAAATTTTGCCTTTATGAGTTGAAAAATATTGTGATTCACAAAATTACAATTTTTATCAATTTAGATGTTTTATAGATTTTCTCCTGTGTCAAATGGTGTTTATTAAAATCTATATCATTAGTTTCCATCCTTTTAAAAATTAAGAAAAAATTTAATTTCTAATAACAAAGTAATAATTCTTCTAGCAGCAGAAGTAATAATAATTATAACAACAATAACAACAACAGTTATGGCTAACTTCTACTAATTGCATATTTTTGGCCCATACTTCCATAGCAGTTTACACATATGTTGGCTCATTTAAGATTATACCTATTATGAACAAGGCTGTGATGTTCTGAATATTGTCAGTGTTCAGTTCATAGAGGAAAAAATTGTCTTCATTCACATAATACTCCAATAATGAAAATTTCAATTCAAGTGATTCAGGAGAGACCAGTTGTAGTTCCAGCAGTTTTCAGAGGAAATATCAATAGTGATAATAGCTGAACTAATTCTTGGACCACTCATTATGTATGCCAAGCAGAGAATTAAATCCTTTAGAGACCTCATTGGCTTTTATCTTTTTAGCAGATTTATTAGTTAAAAATTAATATTCTTTTCATTTGTCAGATGATAATGGAGAGTTGGAGATGAAGCCGTTTTCCCAGTATCACCATGCTGAACTGGCATAGCTGGAATGGGTCCACATAATAACCACAGCATTATAGAAGTATGACTTTAAATTCTAAAATTCTAATCTATTTTTTCTCTCTCTATGATTTTATTTATTTATTTATTTTGATGTGGGGGGAGGGATCAGGGGATTGAACCCAGGGGCATTCTACCTCTGAACTACACCCCCAGCCCTATTTTATGTTTTATTTTGAAACAGAGTCTCACTAAGTTGCTGAGGGTCTCACTAAATTGCTAAGGCTGACTTCATGCCCAGGTCTCTCTCTCTCTCTCTCTCTCTTTTTTTTTTTTTTTGCAGTACTGGGGACTGAACCCAGGGGCATTTTACCTCTGAGCTACACCCCCAGCCCTATTTTTTATTCTTTATTTTGAAACAGGGTCTTGCTAACTTGCAGAGGGCCTCACTAAGTAGCTGAGGCTGGCCGCAAACCCAGATCCTCAGGTCTCAACCTCCCAAGTACTGGGATTACACGCCGGGCTTATGTCCTGGACTCTCTGATTAATGAGGACAACCCTATCCACACTCATCTCAGATGCTAGAACATCTAGGTGATTGAGGCAGCAGATGATGTATGACTGAATCCAAGGAGTAGTTTTATTTCTTTTTTTTTTTTGGTTTTACTTAGAAAACTTCTTGGCATTAGTCCTTTTATCACAAAAGTCATAAAAAAATAACTACCTTTCAAGGTTTTGGGAGGGTGATATTAGTACTTGCAAAGCAAATACCACACATCGTCACATGGGAAATACTAGTGATTGTCTTTACATCCCATCTTTTGATCCCACAAATATATTAACAATGAGTTCTAGACACAGAAAAAAGTAATTTCCCATTATCAGAGGCACCCTGGTGATTGCCTCATACCAGCTTACAGGGGGTGATTTGGCAAATTTCTTCTCATATTGCCGCAGAAGAAGATCCTCCCAGAGATCTGATTGTTATAATTCACGTGTGCACCACTGTGGCCATAATATACTTTTCATATTCTTCCTTCTAAGAAATCTTATAGGAGCAGGCATGGAAGAAAAGAAAACATGCATATCTTTTGTTCCTCTTAGCAGCAACCTCACACTCAGCTGAGGTATGAAAGATAATGCAATGTCACTGGATTGTAAAATGATCCATTAGAAGAGACGCCTAATTCCTTAGTGTAAAGATCTGCTCTTTCAGAATTATCAGCAGGGAGCACACTTTCTCTACTCTCCACTCTCATGGTCACTGTGGGGCTAAGCAAGTTATCAACTCACTGAATCCTGTAGCTCACCAAGACTTGCGTGCTAGGTATTGTATTAAGTGCTTTGACTACAAGTCACATTTAATCATGGAATTGATTTTGTGTGGTAAACATTATCTACCAAGGAATACAGGGGAAATAAGGCTCAGACAGTAAGTGAATACCCAGTGACACAGAGCTGTAAGCCTTGAAGTTTGACCAGCTGGAACATAGACTCCAAAAGCAGAGAGATGTGTCCCATTGCCTTCCGTTCTGTTGAAGAAAACTATGCTGCCATGGGTAGATGTTGTTCTTTTTTATGAGTGCAGGTAAGTGAGGCATTAGGAAATTAAAACTTTTAAAATAATGGTTCCATAAATGCAAAATTTCATTTCTCCATAGAGAATTATCCAAAATGCAAGGCAAGGGCATAAACCCGATTAGCAGATAAAGGGCTGTCCATCTTTGGGAATGTTAATCTCTGGTCACATGTAACAAATGTTTAACTGTCATCTCTATCACATAATCTCTTCTGGTAAATTTATCTTGAAATGTATGTACAGTTTTACTTTTGACATATAACTTGCAGAAGAAGACCAGCATTTTAAAACCATTTTCAATATCTTATAATGTAAAATTCTATATTCAGTTTGCCACACAGTGGTAGCTAACACATTTTTTAAAAAGCAGCACATTTAGATTACTAGAATTAAACAGAGCTCTTAAAAGATTCCAAATGTATTCTGTGAAGGACTGTCACTGGAGGTGGAGTGTATGGGATTATCTTTCTCTTTCAACTGAAATGATTCCTTGGTAAACATTTGGTTACTTAGTAACATAAAAATTGCAATTAAGCTCCCTTATAATTAACAACCTTCAAATAAACAGTTTCGTGAACAAATTACATACTGCACTAGAATTTTATTCTTTCTGTCTTGGTAGTTATTTCCCTCAATT
Source organism: Glis glis (assembly GCA_004027185.1). Lineage (NCBI taxonomy): Eukaryota > Metazoa > Chordata > Mammalia > Rodentia > Gliridae > Glis > Glis glis. The sequence goes on from PVJS01009659.1 coordinate 13,435, forward strand.
CTAAATGTAGATGATCTTCCTCTCCAAATGCTTTTCTACTTTCTGAAGAAGAAAGTTAGATTTGGAGATTAATAAATCAAAAGGAAATGGATTTAAGCCTTTATTTTTTTTTTTGTACTAGGCATTGAACTCAAGGGCATTCTGCCTTTGAGTTAGAACCCCATCCCTGTTTAATTTATATTTTGAAACAGGGTCTTGCTAAGTTGCTGAGATTGGTTTCAAATCTGTGATTCTCCTGTTTCTACCTCCCAAATACTGGAATTACAGGCATGTGCCATCATGACTGACTGGATTAATGTTTTCTAAAAAAAAGAATCGAGAAGGATGAAATGAAGATTTTTTTGGTTAAATTCCTTGTGACCCCCAAACATCTTCAGCTAAAGTAAAATAATTAGGCAACTGAGCACTCATGTTTAAGAATGTTTATGTACTTATGTTGTTAAGAACATTGTGGTAAATGTTGTATTATCCTTAGACACACAACATTATGTACTCAAAGCATTCAGTTTCTTGACCCAGTTAGTCAATTTCTCTACAGGTATTTTCAAATAATACACTTTTAGGAAAAGCCTACCATGACTGATAAAGTAAAATCTCAAATTTTCATTATAATCCTAGCACCAAAGAAATTAACGAGAAAAAAAGCATCCATATTTTGTCATTTTTTCCACCTGGCTAACAACACTGATATTGATCAGGAACCACTCATCTACAGCCAAGGTAGAAAGGAACACTAGGAAAGAAAACATGTGAGGATCTTGCTTGTGCTAGCAGCACTCTCACGTGGGAGTCACAGACACTGAAATACCACAAAAAATTAAAAATTAAAACAAAAAAGACATTAGATCAGATGACTAGTCATTTAGTATAAGAATTTGCTAGTTGAGAACCACCAACAGGAAGCACCTATTTTCTATTTTCTGCTTTTATGTACTTTTATCCAAGAGACATCAAATATTTTTATATGTTGTATCAGGTGCATGAATATGACAGGATCCCTGGCACCAGGGAGGCTGTGGTCTAAGGAACAGCTGGAGAAAATGCATTATAATGAAATGGAAGTATATATAAGATGCAGTGGCAGCATGATGGAGTATGTTCTGAATACTGGGTGGAGCAGGAGAAGTAAGCAGGAGCCCTCTCACCTCAGCTCTCAGTTCCTCCAAGAAATCGAGGCTCACATTGGCCTCCCTGCATGTCCAGAATGAATTGGAGGTGGCCACTTTGAGCTCACGCAATGCTCAGAGCATCGCACTGTCATGATTGGATAGAAGCAGATAACACCAACAAATCCTCCAATGTCTTTCCAGCATCTCAAAGTTCAAACCGAAGTGCTCAGAGTTCTTACACTGCACAGTCCACATCCTTTGGCTGTTCAGATTCATCTCCTTCAAATCTCCTGTTCATTCATGCCATGGCAACCACATTACAGTCTGCGTCTCCAGAATTCTACGCAATGTCTTCCACTTCTGGGCCTTTGTCCTGGCTGTGCTTTCAGCCCGCAAAAGTCCTTCTGCAAATGGTTCTGTCCCTCCCATCCTTCAAGTCTTCTCAGGTACCACCTTCTCAATAAGTCACTCCTGCTTATCTAAAATTATCACCCCACCCTGTTCATTCTTCTAACATCCTTTTCCTGCTTCATTTGTTTTACATTACATAGCATCCTTTTTAAGTCTCTTATTTATCCTTCACTCCCTCTCTAGAACATAAGCTCCTTGGAGGCAAGGACTTTCCTTTGTCTTCCTCATTGCTGTAGTCTCTGGGCCAACCATTTCTATATTCCTGGCACATAGGCAATGCTCTACCAATGTTTATAGGATGAATTAAATTTAAATAATTTATTTATTCAAAATACATACTAAGCCTCATAATATTTCAGACCTCTTTGGAGATAACCTTTAGGTGGAAGGGAATGAAAATAAGTAAATTAAAAATACTAAATATAAGTCAGGTGCAGTGGCATATGCCTGTAATTCCAGTACTTAGGGGGCTGAGGCAGGAGGATTGTAGATTAGTGAGGTAATTTAGCAAGACTGTTTCAAAATTCAAAATAAAAATGGATGGGGGTGTAGCTCAGAAGTAGTATGTCCCTGGGTTCAATCCCCAGTACCACAAAAAAACAAATACTAAATGTACATTATAATTAATATAAACAAAGTTATAAACAAATCTTAACTTAAAAATGTGGGATGAGCCGGGTGTGGTGACACACACATGTAATACCAATACTTGGGGGAGTCTGAGACAGGAGGATCACAGATTCAAGGCCAACCTCAGCAACTTAGTGAGGCCCTCAGCAACTTAGCAAGACCTGTTTAGCCGGGCATGGTGGTGCACACTTGTAATCCCAGTACTTGGGAAGCTGAGACAGGAAGATTTCAGGTTCGCAGCCAGCCTCAGATACTTAGTGAGGCCCTCCCCAACTTAGTGAGACCCTGTTACAAAATAAAGATTAAAAAATAGGGCTGGGGTGTAGCTCAGAGGTAGAATGGCCCTGGGTTCAATCCTCGGTAATGCAAAAAATAAATAAAAAATAAAAGGGCTTGGGCTGAAGCTCAGAGATAGAATGCTCCTGGGTTCAATCCCTAATACCACAAAAAATGTGAGGTGTATGTGAATATGTGTGTGCATACCTGTGTGCATACACATATGTGTGTTGTAAATTGGGGCAGTTTGGAAAGGATTCTCTCAGGAGATGATATTTTAGTAGAGACTTAATGTCTAAGAAGCACAAATTTGTAGAGCTGGTGGTTAAAGAACAGTAGTTCTCAATGCAGGGAATGAAACAGTTGTAAAACAATATCCTGGGCAGGAAAGAGCTGGCCGTGTTTTACAATGGTGGGTCAACGCAAAGGCCGGTGTTTGGAGGGAATGGAGTGAGTGGGCCTGTCAACAGAGGCCACATCACATGGGGCTTCAGGAGACATGGCGAGAAATTTGGATTTACTTGAAGCATTTTCAGAAGGTGCCAAAAGGTTTTGTTCAGGGAAATGACATGATCTCGTTCTGATTTGAAGGAGTCTTCTGGATGCTGTGTGGTGAGTGTGGGAACCGTGGCCTGGATGGAGTGGGATAACAGACAGACGGCTCCCCTAGATGTCCACATCAGAGCCAGTGTCTTGTGTTAGAATGATAACAGCAACTATGGAGGGAAGGGAATATGTTTAACATCCACTCCCTGGGTAGATCAACACGTGTTGCTGCTGGACTGAATTGGGGAGGTAAGGACAAGGAAGATGTCAGTGATTACTCTGCATTTGCCAGTTTCTTTTATACTTTTATTGGTGTGCTGTAGTCTCACATTAATGTAGTTCATAGTGATAGTGACCTACAAGCACACAGCATTTGGTGAGCTTTTCCTGGGTTCCCTCCCCATTCCCTTCCTTCCCCATAGATGATATTGAGATTGACATTGATATTCTCACATACATAGATAATATCTATGGAAGTGTTTCCTTCATTAATTCTCCCTCTTCCTACCCTAGACCACCTCCCTTGCTCCACTGGGGTTTCTCCTCCATTATCTAAAGTCTCTCTTGAATACCGATTACTCCCTAGCTTCCACATATGAGAGAAAACATATGACCCTTCACTTCCTGTGACTACATTTGTCAGCTTTGATAGTCAAATAATATACTGTAATGGGTGATCTAGGGAAATGAAGGGGGATGAGGTGGAAATCCAGTTTCTTTCTAGGCATTTTAAGCTTGAGAGGCCTGTGGTATCCACCTGCAGAGGTCAAGTAGACAGGCAGATATATCAGCTGGATCTATACCTACCTTCATCATTACACTGTGGATTTTTCAAGGGAAGATATTTTACTCAATTCATCACTATGCCAGTAGTTGGCAAAGTGGGCACTTTATACATGTTACTATAAAAGATTATTTTATTTGTATCCTGCTGGCTTACTACCAAGACCTGCTAAGCACTCTAGGTTTGGAAGAAACATTTCCTTACACTGTTTTACTCCTCAGATCAGAACAGGGCACTGTATATAAATACTTAGCTCCACAATAACTATTTTCATGTGCATATATGATGCTGAAGATTGAACCCAGTGCATTCCACCTCTGAGATATACCCCCAGTTCCATTCTTATTTTTTATTTTGAAACAGGGTCTTGCTAAGTTGCAGAGGGACTCACTAAATTGCTGAGGCTGGCCTTGAACCTGTGATCCTCCTGTCTCAGCCTCCCAAATAGTGGGATTACAGGCATGTACCACCATGATAAGCTTCAAAATAACTTTAAAATTTTTTTTTGTTTTGTAAAACAAACCTGACAAACCCTTTAGATATGACACAAGATGCCTGATAATATGGTTTTAGAAGAAACAAAACAGATCAAACATAATGGTAACATTATTTGCATAAGGAATTTCAGACTGAGTGATCCCCAAAGAAATTGGAACACAGTGAGAATGGAGTGGGGGGAGCCAGGAGCCATGTGAGATGGAAAAGCTCATGAAAAAAAAATGGGGTGGTAGAAAGGAGTTTTGTGAAGAAGTAAATCATATTGTTATCCAATAAATTCTTTTTACCAAAAATGTTGAAATTATGTTTTTATACTTCATGGTATCTGTGTTTTGTACAATTTCTCTTCTAATTAAGAACCAAGAGAAGTGGGGTGTGGTCATGCACATCTGCAATCCCAGTAATTGGGAGGCTGAGACAGGAGAATTACAGGTTTGAGATCAGCCTCAGCAACATAGCGAGACTCTCAGCAACCTAGGAAGACCCTGTTTCAAAAAAAAAATAAAAAGGACTGGAGGTGTAGCTCAGAGGTAGAATGCCCCTGGGTTCAATCCCCATTACTGAAACAAACAAACAACCCAAGAGAGTTAAATTTAGTAAGTTACTGAAACTTACATCAAAATTATTTGAGTCCAGAAATGTAGCCATGTTCCTATGTGTTCTATGGGAACATATAAAAAATTCATAATTTCTAGTTCTTTTTAAAGCACCTATGTTGTTTTTAAAATTCTGTTGGTTACTAAGGAAACTGCAATGGGGACATAAAATTATACAGGGAAAGCTACATTGCAAAATACATCAATTGGAAGATGTAAGCAGTAAGACAGACCTTTTCTTAGGCAAGAAAATATGTGAAAGCCTAAGCACAGGGTGACAGCCTCTACAACTGGTATTTTGATGGAGATTTGCTGAGTTCTTTACCATAAGCCCTTGTTAGTTTTGCGGGGATCCATCTTCTGACTGGCTTCTTAGGGATTGTATTGATAAGAACAGTGAGTAAACTTGGAAGAAAAGGCAAGATCGACTTGGATCAGTAACAAAATCAGGGTTCATAACTAGACTAATTTATTAAGAGAACCAGGTACCAAACAAGGCTCAGATGTGAACCTAGAAAATTAGCTCCCCTCTCTGGTCTTTGGTCCCAACCTCTGGATAATAAGGGATATGGGACAAGTAATTGATAAATTTCCTTCTTGCTATAATCATGTAATACATGAAGAGTGACAAATGAATGAAAACCTTAGAAATGGAGAAGGATAGCCGGGCGTGGTGGTGCACGCTTGTAATCCCAGTACTTTGGGAGGCGGAGACTGGAGGATCCGGGTTCGCGGCCAGCCTCAGCTCTCCCTCTCTGTCTCTCTCTCTCTCTCCCTGTCTCTGTCTCTGTCTCTGTCTCTCTCTCTCTCTCCTTAGTGAGGCCCTCCGCAACTTCATGAGACCCGGTTTCAAAATAAAGTATAAAAAATAGGGCTGGGGGCGTAGCGCGGAGGTAGAACACCCCTGCGTTCAATCCCGGTACTGCAAAAAAAAAAAAAAAAAAGAGAAGGATAATACCCTTAATAAGAAAAAAATTGTGGGTAGTGAGATAAAGTGTCAAGGTTGAGAGGTTAAGTTCAATTTAAGTAGCATAGAACTATATATACATATATACACACAAATAAATATGTGTATTTTCTCATATATATAGTATATAAATATATGTGTTTTCTCATATATACAGTATATATGAGAATATGTGTATTGAATAGTATATATCTGAGAATACGTATATTATATATATATATGAGAAAATTTCAGAATGGGTTACTTAAGTGAAGCTTATCTGTCGGTTAAGGTGTATGCCAATTTATAATGTTTCAATTTTTCATCATAACGTGAGAAAGTGAGAAAGTTTTTTTGTTCAAGTTCACTATATGTAGCCATTTCAATTCTTTTTTTTTTTTTTTGCGGTACCGGGGATTGAACGCAGATTGAACGCGCTACGCCCCCGGCCCTATTTTTTATGCTTTATTTTGAAACCGGGTCTCACGAAGTTGCAGAGGGCCTCACTAAGTAGAGAGAGAGAGAGAGACAGGGAGAGAGCGAGCGCGCTTAGGGTGGCCGCGAACCCGGATCCTCCAGTCTCCACCTCCCAAAGTACTGGGATTACAAACTTGCGCCACCACGCCCGGCTCAGTTCTTATTTAATATGCAAGAAAGTTTGTAAACATTTCTAAAATCTTGTGAACCTTATCTTTTGAAATTAGAGAAGCTTCTTCACTACCCCCTTGTGGTACCATGTGAAAAATGCAAGGGAAATTTTCTAGTTCTTCAAAGGACATATCAGTGGCATTCCATAGTTTACAGAATAGCTCTTGAAACATAGTTAACACATTCCCACAACTATTCCACAAATCCCTATAGTAAATTCTGTTCTGTAGCTCTATTAAAGTACTTGCTGCTTCCCAAAATACAATGTTGTTTTACTTTCATGTCTTTACCTATACCATTCTCCTGGCCTATGGTGTACTTCCATTCCTTGTATTTCCACCTAAACTTTACATATGCTTCAAGATTTAGCTAGTGCTATATACTAAATGAAGTCGTCCTTCAGTCTGTTAAAATCAGTAACTAATGTCTAAAACGGAGCTATTCAACAAATAATTATTGACCATGTACTATGTACCAGACAACTTCTAAGTGTTCTTCCAGGTCCTCTATGTTATTTTGCACTATACCCATGTTCCCTTCTATTTACCCATTTATTAAATTATAATATATTATTCATATTAATTTCATACATAGAATAACATATCACACTCTGTTTATCAATATTTGTGACTGTTTATCCCATCTATTGTTGAATTCTTTGAGTACATAGATTTTTATCTTACTCCATGAAAAATGTTACTACATGACATTCATAACTTTAGATGAAACACAAAACTTTCAAAAATGTAAATATCACTAGGATAAAAGATTTAATTAGTCATTTAAAAATATGTATGGGGCTAGATGTATGTGGCATATAGACTGACTCTTGGGATAGTATGAGAAGACAGGATGCCTAGAATAGAAGAGAGAAAAAGAGTATGAAGTAAAAATCTTGAGTAAAGACAAAAAGTAAGCCAGGTGGGGTGTGGTGGTGCATGCCTATAGTCTCAGTACTTGGGAGGCTGAGACAGGAGAATAGCAGGTTTGAGGCCAGCCTCAGAAAGTTAGCAAGACTCTGCAACTTAGTGAGACCCTGCTTCAAAATAAAAAATAAAATAGGGCTTGGGGTGTTGCTCAGAGGCAGAATGCCCCTGGGTTCAAGCCCCAGCCCCCCCCCCCAAAAAAGGCAAAATGCAGGACATCCCAGGCAGTAGAGGTAATCAATCATTTAGAGGTAGGAAATAACATGATGTATATTGGAAAGACAAATATGGGGGCATTTAGGAGCAAGAATGAACACACAGTAGAGGATCATTTAGAGAGGATGATAAAGACTAGCATACAAAGAGCTTTAAACGCAATGATAAATAATTTGAACTTTATCTTGCAGGCAATGGGGAGCCTCTGGAAATTAGAAGAGGGGAATTAAATTTTCGAAAGATCACTCTGGCAGCAATGTGGATGATGAATTGTGAGGGTGGGAGAGAGAAGGGAGAAAGAAAGAAACAATTGCAATGGCAAGGGCTGATAAAGGTCTGAAAGCAGTGGCAGTGTGAGGGCAGAGGAATGAATACGTAGGAAAGAAATAAACCATTAGAACCCACGGGATTTAGTCATCAGACTCGAGCGTTCTGTTCTTAAGGGAAAATTCTGTAATGACTCTCATTTCTCAAGACCGAATCTGAGCGGAGGTTCAGATGGGGAGATGATGACCTAGCTTCATTCTGGCTGAGTTGGAGATATCTATGGAAAATTCACAGAAGCATCTGATTATGTGGGTGAAGACATTAGGAAAGAATTGCAGGTTTATAAGGGTTTAAAACGTAGATTTGGGGAAATGTAATAAGATGTTTAAGAGTAACTTTGTCTTACTCTTTACTCTCAATTTCATACTCAAAACCTAGAATCCCAACAAATGCTGAGCCACTTGTCTTGAACTGGTATTATCACTAATCTCCAAGACCCCTTGAATAGAAAACCAAGATGTGTGAATTTCTTGGCATGTAGTAAGGGCTCAATAAATGCAAATTCCCTTGATTACTTGGATAAGTACAACATGGTGTTTTGTTTTTGCTAGTGTATGTCTTAGAACTATAAAATATTAATATGTAACAAATAACCAATGTTATAAAATATAATGAAGTATATGGGCACAGAACTTTTAAGTAAAGGAGATTTAAATTATCTTATAAATTATTTCAGTATTTTAAAAGTTTACACTTAGCGGGGTGTGGTGCATGCCTATAATCCCAATACTTGGGGGGGTGGGGCTGAGACAGGAGGATTGCAGGTCCAAATCCAGTCTCAGCAACTTAGAGAGACTCTCAGCAATCTAGTGAGACCCTGTTTCCAAAAATGGGGGGGGGGGGAAGCTGGGTGTGCAGTTTGGAAGAAGAATGCCCCTGGGTTCAATCCCCAGTATCACAAAAAAGAAAGAAAAAAAAAGCTTGCAATTTTGTGGCATAGTTAGAATTGAAATAGAATCTATGCTAATTCATGCTTAACCTCTGCCAGAAATTTGTATTCCTTTGTTTAATCAGTATTTATTTTGTGGTGTGTAAACTCATTTGCTTTTCTCTGGGCTTTTATGTCATTTATTTGGTATTCAATTATTTTTAACATCACATCATAGCTTAGATGAAAGAAGAGTAAAATGGATATCATGGAACTGATCACTACCTAGACCAATGAAGAAACTAAACAGTGGGACATCTTTGAAAACAAAAGCAAGTTGGACTAAAGCAAATAGTTCTAAATTCCTGTAGAATCCCAGGAATAAGACTTTCAAAGTTTAATTTACTTCGTCTCAACAACTTCATTTTATACTCAATAAATGGATTTGTTTTTAAAAAAAAATTCTTGTGGTGACTTTAGAGGGTTGACCCTTACCAAAACCAATAGCAATGTTTCCTTAGCAGGGGCCTGAACAACTTCATGGATATTTTTGCTCTAGAAATATTCCATTCTAGATTAATAGCTCATTCCATTCATAGATAAATCTACAGGTATGAATCTTACCTAGGCAAACCCAGTTATGGAGAACTTGGGGTATTTGTTCCATTCTTTTTTTTTTTTTGCACAACTGGGGATGGAACCCAGGGGCATTCTACCTCTGAGCTACACCCCTAGCCCTATTTTTTGTTCTTAATTTGAAACAGAGTCTCACTAAGTTGCGGAGGGCCTCACGAAGTAGCTGAGGCTGGCTGCGAACCCAGATCCTCCAGTCTCAGTCTCCCAAGTACTGGGATTATAAACATGCGCCACCACGCCCGGCTTGTTCCATTATTCTTATTTGTGATGTTTATGAGCCAGAATTAGCACAAATTATACCAAATATTCAAATGGAAAAGGGCCAGGCAAATGTGCTAATGTGGTGGCCAAACAAGCCACTATTTCTATGAGTTTCCATTAACATGCTGTGTTCACAAACCAAAATGCGATTACAACAGTACTTCTATGATTTCTGGTAGTGAGCAAATAACAGTAACATTGCAAGTATGGAGGGATTTCTAGAGATTAGACTGACTGATAGAGCTCCAGTTTGTGCTCCAATATAAAGAAGGAATTTAAAGAAGAGAATTTCTATCAATTCTCAATCAATATTTATTCAGCACATATTGTATGTCAGTCAATATTGGAACTTTCCAAAGAAGTTAGGAAAGTATATGACATGATTTTGTTCATAAAATACTGCCATCCAAATTGTCTTATTGGGAATCATACAATAAGTACTTGCAGTCTCATGGACTTATGAATATGTGCATATATATATTTTTTTAATCTGTAAAAATTACAAAGTGGCAATCATGTAAGAAAAGCTCTATTATTTGTGTTATAGTGTTCTGTTTTCTTTAGTGATTATATTAGGGCTGTATTTTTCCTCATCACTCATTTTCATAATCACATGGTATATCCTTTTTCTTAACTCTTGTCTCCAAAATGGATGCTACATATCACAGGGTAGTTCAAATCTGATGGAATAACTTATACCAATCCCACCTGGAAATACAATAACAACACTTAAAATTTAATAACACTCAGGTATATGATCTAGCCCAAACTTAATTCTAAGTTAGGAATTTCTATAGCAACAATAAAGCATACACACATACATACACACACACATATGTATATGTATATATGTGTGTGTATATTTTCATCATCTCAATTAATTTTATCTTCCAATGCAAGCTAGATAATTTTCAACTCCACATACATAAAAGTTTGACATATAATTAAAGGAATTCATGGAATTTCAAACAATTATCTCTGAACTGCGAAGTATTTGTCAACCTCAGTTTAAAAGTCAAGGGAATAACTCATGAATGGCAGACCATACTGTGAACCTGAAATTTAGAGTAGATACTTTGCATATACTAAGAAAGACTCTTGTGATGCATGCACACCCATGTTTATAGCAGCAGAAAAACCAAAGTATGGAACCAACCCCGTTCGCCAACAGATGAATGGATAAAGAAAATGTGGTACATACACACAACAGAATTCTACTCAGCCATAAAGAATAAAAAAGTATGTCATTGGCAGGAAAATGGATGGAACTAGAGAATATTATGCTAAATGAGGTCAAACAGTCTCAGAAAGTCAAGGGTGGAATGTTTTCTCTTCTATGTGGAAGCTAAAAAAAAAAAAGGAAATAGGAAACAAAAGGGACTTTAGGTAATTAAAGAGAGTGACTAGTAGAATAGTAGAATGAGGATGGGGGAGGAAAATGGGGAGGGAAAAAGGAAGAACTGATGAAGAAAACAGTTCAAATTATGCTGTGCCCATGTATGAAGGTATCACCACCAATCTCACTATTATGCACAGGGAGCGGTGGGTAGTGGGGTGGCACATGAAGAGAAACACACCAAGACCCATGTGCATGTTTGTTTGTATGACTTTGAACCTCACAATGATGTATAATTACAATGCACCAATAAAAGTACATAAAATAATCTTCCTAATATGTAAGTAAAAATAGAATACATTTCTAGGTAAGGCCTATAATATTTATTTTATTAAGTAGGCATTATCCAATTTATTAGAATTAGGATAATGGCAAGTCTTCCAGGAGGGCCAACCATTTTGCTCATGCTGGAGGATGGATATACTCATGAGGTCAGGAAAGAAGGAAGAAGCTGAAGGCAGCAGGGGTGGGCTAGGAAAGGACATGTCTGTATTTCCTTTTCTATTCTTTTCTTGAGGGCACCAGCATCTCTCATCTGTATTAATGTAACAACTTCCCAAGTGGTCTACCTGTCTCCAGTCTTACCTTATATTCAAGTCATTATTTGCATTGATGTTAGGATAATATTTCTAATAACACAAGTTATTCTACCTCCCTGTATAAAACACTTCTGTGGGCACATTTTTCTCTTATCAAGTCATTTGTCTCTAGTGAAATTAGTTTGGATCCAATTTCAGATTCAAAGCCTGATGCCCTCCATACTACATGATAGAGGCTACCTGAGTCCAAGCAGCAGTGCTGTGACTACTTCAAGGACAACAGAGGGGAAGCCTGAACTGGACTGTGCGTAGCCTAAAGTTCCCTGGCAGGTCCAAGAAAGTAGTGAGTATGGAATTGAGTTGGGATCACATCACAGACTTTTGAATGAACATTTTAAAAGGGATATTCTGTTAGATCATTAGAGGATGCTAAAAGAAATTAAAAACAAAGCCATCAGTTAAGAATCTATTGTGCTTGAAATATTAAGAACAGGAAGCAAGATGATCAGTGGGAATGGATGTGAGAAGAATCATGGAAGTAAATTTAACAGAGCTTGAAGATGAAATCTGGATGTCAGATATTCAAGAGAGTCAAGCCCGAGCAATGAAGAAGATGGTGAAGACCCACCTACCTTGTCATTGTGAAGAGGTGAAGGGCCATATCCTGTCACTGAAGTCACCATGCCTATTTTGTCATCTTAGATAAAGAATTAGGCCAAACTGAACATTCATTTCCTAATAGATCTGTCTCCTATATATGCTACATGTGAGGGCATATTCTCCATGAGTATGGAACCCAGCCAATATGAGAAATAGCTAACAACGCTGTGGATATAAAGCTCAGAGGACTCTGATAGGGCATAATTATCATCCTCCAAGGTCTATGACATGAGCAAGAATTTCATCTGTGTGACTCCAATGAAAGACCAAACTGCAGTAAGTGGAATTATCAAGAACATCCCAGTAGAATATGTAAGATATTTTAACAATCGGAGCTAGAATGCATGGAAAGATATTCCCAATGGAGAAACATGGCAATGTGTTGAGAGAAATTGAGATCCCCATCTGTAGAACTGCATAAGAGAGATTATGACATATTGGAACAGAAAGGGCCATTATTTCCCAAGAGAAAATGCAGTGTCCCAGAGATAAGCAAGCGGCCTGGCCAAGGCTGCACAGCTGGTTACAGATTCAAATCTAATTTCAGATTCAAAGCCTGATGTTCTTCATACTGAATGATGGAGGGAGGCTACCCGAGGCCAAGCGGCAGTGCTGTGACTAGCTCAGGAACACCACAGAGGGAAGGCCTGAACAGGACTGTGCAGTTGGAAGAGAAAGGAAAGGAAGTTGATCATTGCACAGATAGTCTATTAAGATATATTATAAAATAGGGAAAGGTAGCTGGGCGTGGTGGAACACACCTGTAATCCTAGCACTTGGGAGGCTGAGACAGGAGGATCGCAGGTGCCAGGCCAGCCTCAGCAACTTAGTAAGATTCTGTTTCAAAAATAAAAAATAAAAAGGACTGGGGGTGCAGCTCAGAGGCAGAAAGCCCCTGGGTTCAACCCCCAGTACCACACAAACAAACAAAAAAACAAACAAAAAATTAGGGAAAAGCAAGTAAGGGATTGTTTCTCATTTGAAGACAACTGTGAAGCCATTTGAAATAACTAATTATTATCAATAATAACAATCACAACCATAGTATAGAATGACTATACTGTGATAGATACTCAATCTGGATATTATTCTATTTTTACAACAATCTTATCAATTAGCTATTCTGGTGATTCCCCATTTTATAAATAAGTGAAAGCTTAAAGAGGTTATACAATTTTCCCACAGTCATTTCTCTAGTAAATGGATGAACTAGGCGCTGGAACTTAGCTATGTTCTTTACCATTTTGCTATATTGCAAATGTGGTTTTTATAGTACATCCCTGAGCTTAAGAAAACAAAGGGTTTAATAGTCACACATGTCCCTACTGCATAGAAGGACCCAGGGAGACATTTCAGAAGCTTTCTTTGTAAAAACAAAAACAATTAGCTAATCTTCTGGATTGTTACTTATTTAATGAAATGTATTAGTAATTTGAAATGGACTGCAATGAATCACTCAGAGAGAATGGGTTCAACTAATTGGTCCAGAAAATCATCTCAAGGATATAATTAAATTGCCTGGTGTACTATTACCACAGGCATAAACACTGTTACTGATCTTCTAGACTGCTTGCATTTCCAGCATAATTAAAAATAAGTGGTAGGAAAGACAAGATCCACGTGCAAGAGTGTTTCAAGGAATTAGCCACGTGGGTAGAAAAGGAGAGCAAAGCAAGGTCAGGATTTGAATTGTTTCCAGTATTTGGGTTTTTGTTTTGTTTTATTTTCCAGGAATAATCTATTTAAAGGAAACAATGCAGCTGAACATGATGGCACACACCTGTAATCCCAGTACTTGGAAGGCTGAGACTGGAGGATTGCAGGTTGCTGAGGACAGCCTCAGCAACCTAGTGAGACCCTGTTTTAAATAAAAAAAAAAGGGCTGGGGTTGTAGTTCAGAATGCCCTTGGGTTTAATCCCCAGTACCACAAAACAAACAAACAAACAAACAAACAAAACAACAACAATAAAAAAGAACCAATGCACACTTTTTAAGGGAAATTACAATGTTTTGTAAGACCATACTCTGTGTTCTACTATGGTGTTTGGAATAAATGATGCTCAATAAATATATGTTGAGGAAATTAATTCATGTGTTATGAAAGTAATATTTTCTTCCAAATTTTATGGAAAAAGCAATTTAAACATATAGATGACACTATCTTATTGAATTTAAGCTGTTTCAAGCTTCTGATGAGCATTGGATTAGAAAATTACATCTAGCTTCATATCAATCTTGTTACTTTGTAGAAATGTAGGATGATAAAAAAGCCAGGAACAAATAGTAAGGAATGTGATTATTTTGTAAGTGCTAAGATATTTCCATGACTAATTTCTGTTATGCATGAGAAATCACAAAGGAGGGATAGATCATAACTGCTATGGGTACTCATTCATAGCCTAAACATAAAAACAATTGGAATAAAGGGACATTAATGTTCTTGAGATCTTAGATAAGGCAGTCATGTGTTTGTCCTTTGCCACAAACCACCTTCTGTGAGGACCATGAAGTAATACTGCTTTCTAAAGAAGATGCAGAATAAACAGATGCCCACATTTCTTTTTGTGATGACATGAATGGGAGAAAGATATACACATATATATTAGGAAAGGGGGATAGTGTTATTATACTCTTAAAACCTGAATAATTTCTTGGTTCACAATAGGAAATCAAGAGATGTTTGCTACTGAATTTATATATATCCAATTGGTTTTAAAGATTATGTCGGCATGGACACCATCCTTGAAAAATTTAGGTGTTTAACATGAGAAGATTTTTTTTTTTAAATTTTCAAGACAAAAAAATCCTGAGAAAAATGTCAAATAAAATAATTATATCTTAAGTGGCCTAAGCTTAGAAGATTATGTAGTAATTTCTTCCAAAGTTTGCTTGAGATGGTACCAAAGACTCTGTGAATAGACAAAATTAGAGTATGGTAAGTCTAGCAACCCTAATTTCAGAATGATGACAATGGCCTCTGTACTTTTTTTTAAGTAGGTTATAAATTTACTGGATTTTTATTGGGTTTTCCTACCTGTCAAATATTGCCTACAATTGAAATAGGCCTCTTTATACTTATACATCTATGTTGATTTTGAAAATATAATTTACTCTATGAACTTATACCAGTTTCATGAAGTGCTGTTGCAAAACAATCATTTAAGATCTCTCTGTCTCTCTCTTGCCTCACGTCCCTTTTAATTTAACTGGAGAGCCAAGAATAAACATGGGGGGAAATAATCCTTAATATATGATGGCATTCAACTCTGATCTCAAGCTTATCATTGAATATAACAACATCAATGCACTAATCTTTTTTCTCCTTTCTTTTCCATTTGTCTGAAAAATCCCTTGAGTATAGGTATTCTATCTTATTAATCTTTCATTCACTCAATTTAAAAACTCTTATTGAGTATTTATTATGTGCAAGGCACTGTACTTGGTGGAATTACTTCTTGACCCTAAATTCATTATAGTACACAGAAAATAGCTTTGTGAAATGAATGAATAGGAATAAGTCAAGGAAGTTTTACAAGGCAACACATTTTAAAGAAAGATCTTAAAGGGAAAGTTGCCATTATGGGGTGGCGGTCCAGTCAGGGCAGAGAACAGCAGTCTTCATCTCACATCATTAATTTCATCATTCTCTGACAAAAGTGATTTTAAATCTTTAAATATTATGTATTTTCTACAGTTTAAACAACATCAGTAGGGAAAATAAAGAAAATTAACACTGAAATTTTTGAAAAGTATGTTTATAAAATATTATGATCAAAATTTTTTTACAGATAGTGATATTTGGGAGAAAGTTAAGTTTGGAAATTTTGACTCTGAGTCCTCCCTCCCTCCCTCCCTCCCTCCCTCCCTTCCTTCCTTCATACTGCAGATTGAACCCAAGGGCTTACTACCTCTGAGCTACACCCCTCAGCCCACTTTATTTTTCATTTTGAAATAGGGTCTCTCTAAGTTGTTGAGCGCCTCACTAAGTTGCTAATGCTGGCTTCAAACCTGATATCCTCCTGTGTCAGTCTCTCAAGTACTGGTATTATAGGTGTGGGCTACCATGCTCAGTGCTTCTGTGTTTTTATTATCTTATAAAAGCATGAAAAAAATGTGCTACGGTGGAACTATTTTGCATGAAAAATCAGTGAAGACTCAGAAGGGTCAGCTATGCAACACTGGCAGCTGAACTGAAAGCTCCACATGTTTATTAAATGAGAAAACATAAAGTTAATAAAAGCCTCTGTTTTCCAAAATTTGTCTCTTGTTTATTTGGCAAAGATGTGAAAAGCCAGGACTCATATGGCCTTTGTTGAGGGAAAATTGATGATCTGCATCAAGAGTTCTATAAAGTGCATGGCCTTTAATTTAGGACGTTCGCATTTATAAATTGCTTTTTAAAGCTAATAAGAAAAAGTTTGCACATCTTTTCATATGAGAATTTGATGGCATTGCTGCTAATCACAGTAAAAATTAGATTCAATCTAAATTTTTATTATTGATTTTTCTAAATAACTTATGGCAGATCCACATAAATTTAAAGCTAACTGTTTAACATGGAAACTTATCATCATTAATCAGCATAAGAATTATAAAACAGCATATGAAGTGTTATTTCATTTTCTCTAAATGTCTATATGAATACCTATTTCAAAAGATTTATGTATCTCTATATACTATGATATATGATATACATATATGTATATGGAAAATTTTGAAGGATATATAACAAGAGGTTATGGATAATATTGATAAATAAACAAATAGATGATACAAAAATAAAGTTATTCCAAACTTAAAATGCCACACTTGGCATCTGTAATGGAAAGTAGATATTTTTCCACCTAAGTTTGCATATGTTTGTATGGTTCCCTATCTTGAGTTTCTGCATAGCAATATTAGCTTGTGTGTGTGTGTGTGTGTGTGTGTGTGTGTGTGTGTATGGTCACAGCAGTTTCAGGATAAGAAAGGTCAATAGATGCCTCCATTTTCTTATCCAAGACTTACAGAAATAAGAATGGCAGGGACAGTTTAGAAGGAGCTCAGCTGACGCTAAATAATGGATAACTCAGTGAAGTACCTATCAATAATCCCAACTGAACTAGTATGGCTTTGGTCCTAGACTCCCTAGCAAACAGACTCTGCGGCCTGATGGATAATGGAAATTAGAATAACCCTTCTAGGAAAGAATACTCACATCATGAAGGAGTTCCTAACTTGAAAGAAAATGTAAGGAATGATTTCTGAAACAGCACTACAGGTTTTTTTGTTTTTGTTTTTGTTTTTGGTGGTGGTACTGGGGATTGATCTGAGGGGAATTATACCTCCAAGCTACATCCCCAGCCCTATTTCATTTTTTTAAATTTGGAAACAGGGTCTCACTAAATTGCTGAGGCTAGCTTTGAACCTGGGATCCTCCTATCTCAGTCTCCCAAGTACTGGGATTAAAGGTACATGCTACCACAGCCAACTGCACTATAGGAATTTTACATGCATCTATAAGAAATGTAAAATAATAAAATAAAAAGGGAGAAAATTTACCTGTCATTTAGATTGATTCTTTTACTTCAAAGATGAAAAAATTGATGTCCAAAAGGGAAGCAAATAATCAAAGTCACTTTGAAAATTAGTTACTTAAAATAAAATTTCCTGAACCAAGCATGGTGGTGCATGCCTGTAATCCCAGCACTTGAGAGGCTTTTGTGGGTCTACAGGAGGATAACAGGTTTGGGGCCAGCCTCAGTACCTTAGCAAGACTCTCAGCAACTTAATGAGATCCTGTTTCAAAATAAAAAGGGGTGGGGATGTAGCTCAGAGGTAGAAGGCCCCTGGGTTCAATCCTCAGTACCAAAATAAATATTATTTTAAAAAACAAAATAAGCCGGGCGTGGTGGCGCATGCTTGTAATCCCAGTACTTGGGAGGCTGAGACAGGAGGATCCGAGTTCGCTGCCAGCCACAGCTACTTAGTGAGGCCCTCCGAAACTTAGTGAGACTCTGTTTCAAAATAAAGAATAAAAAATAGGGTTGGGGGTGTAGCTTAGAGGTAGAATGCCCCTGGGTTCAATCCCTAATACCGCAAAATAAATAAATAAATAAATAACCTGAGGGACTAACTGTTAAAAAAAAACAAAATAAATAAAAAATAAAATTTCCTGACTCCCATCCTAGTGCAGTTCACATCTGGGATCAAGCCAAAACACTACTGTTTTTGTTTTTGTGGGCTATGTAATTTTCTGGACAAAAGAAGATTATGTCCTATCAAATGCCTTTCTGTTCAGCACAGAGTTATATAATGCTTTTGTGGGTCTAGAGCACTCTGTTTTTTTTTTTAATTCTGTTAGATTACTTGTAATACAATATGAAATTTTTGCTTATTTATCTCCTGTAGCAAATTATGTATTCCTGAAGGACAAGAATCATATTTTGGTCACCTTGAATCCTTAATGCCAATTACATTACACAGAATATTCAGGCAGTCAGCAAATATTCCATACATGAATGAATGGATGGCTTTTTTTCCTATTACAATTAGTGATGAGATGCACTCCTGGTAGATTAGACACAGGGCATCGGTGATACAGTGGAAAGAGTCAGGTTTTGCAGTAAAGAGAGCTGGATACAAGTCCCATCTCGATCACTTCCTAACTACAAGGGCAGGACCCTTACGTGCTCTGAGCAACACATTATTTATCCAAAAATCAAAAGAATACCTGCTAGGCTACCTCCCAGAGAGGCCATGAGGATCAAGTGTGATACATGTGAATGCAAAAGCAATTTTGTTAGTAGCAAAATTGTTCTCCTGTTTCATCCATTTTCCTGCAAATGACATGCTAAGTGAGATGAGCCAGACTCAGGAAATCAAGGGTCACATGTTTTCTCTCATATGTAGAAGCTAGAGAGAAAAACGGAAAGAATAGAGACCTCAGAAGGAGAGAGACCAGTAGCATAGAGGAATGGGATCTGGGGAGGTAGGAGAGGTAGAAAAGGGGAGGTACAGGTAAGGAAACAGACCAAATAACATTATCTGCATATATCAATGAATTTACCACCATCAATCTTACTATTATGTACCATTAAAATGTTCCAATAAATATTTTCAAAAGGGCATGGCCCTAGGGTTAGCAGAAATGATAGGCACCAGGAATCAGCCACTTTATTAAAACAGGCCTGTATTTGAAAGAAATAAGGGAGAAAAAAGCTCGCTTGGAACCTCTTCATTATGGTCTGTTCAAACAGACCATGCCATTCAAAAAATGCCACCATAATAAAATAAAACATGTAGAGCTACTTTTACTGGTATACCACATGTGCTTCAAGTATGTTCTTCAGAGAAGTACAAACTCAATGGATACACAGTACCAAGATAAGGAGTTTTCAGAGGCAAGTCAGTAGGTCTTTGACATTTAAGATTGATACATCTACAGATTTGGGGAGTCCATAAACATGTAAAAAAAATTGCAAGTGGAGGATGAGAAAGCTCTGTCACCATGCAACTGGCCAAAGGATTTGTTCCTATTTGTCTCCAGATGTGAAATTCCTATGAGTCTCAATAAAGCAATACATTATGGCACAGGCTGCTGGGTTCCCTTCTGTACAGGAGACAATAGGAATGTGAAATTTGAGAATGACAACAGTCTGCTTAGCTGCACAGAGCAATGTAGTTCTTTGAGATAAATAAATCTACTTGTCAATAATCAACCATCTAAGTCCTATTAGAATTAAATTTAGGAACTGATTTTTTAAGTACACGAAGAAACCCACGTTTTGTGAGTTGATCTCTTAACACTTCATTATTTCTTTTCTTAGGTACCAAAGGAGTGTCACAAGGGACAAGAAGGTAAAAGTGTGTCACAGGCAAGAAATCCATATGGCAGGAGCATTAGAGTTCTCTCACACAGATAGTGTGTACAGTGTAATTTGCTTTGGAGGAAGACATTCTTCCAGTGCGGTTTGGATTTAAATTCTAGTCCCACCATGTACTAGATAGAAGCTCTCAAATTTTATGACCTCTATGAAAAGAAAAGCTTATACAGGGCATGGTGCCAGGGACCAGAGGGTTGAATATGGTGGGCAGAGGTTACATTTTTCCTGGTTATTTTCATGTGAATAATGCAATAGGGTCAGGAGTATTCCTGAACTACAGGAAACCCTTCTCTTGTCCACACAGGGAAAAGTGTGGGGAAGAGAGATGTACAGACCTGCTTTAGGACAGTCCTTTCAAGTTACAGGGAGATATAATTTTCCTCTTCTTTTTCTTGTGTTTCCCGGATTTTACACTCTCTTATTGGGGGGGGGCTGGGGATTGAACCCAGGGGCATTCTACTTCCAGGCTACATCCCCAGCCCCTTTTAAATTTTTATTTTGAAACAGTATCTTGCTGAGTTGTTGGACTGACCTCAAACATATGATCTTCTTGCCTCATCCTCCCAAGCACTGGGATTATAAGCATTCACCACAGTGCCCAGTTTACACTCACTTTTGACTCCAGCAATGACAGTGATAAAAGCTCATGCATCAAGATTTAAGAGTAGATTTGTGAAGAAAAAAAAAACAAGAAGAACATTGTTCTGCATTTGATCTTGTCTTTAAGATTTTAGGAGGCCCATCTCAGCTCATAAAAATCAAGAAATCTAAGCAGAAGTTTGATGCTGAAAGCCAAACTATAATAAATTCAGTGATTTTTGTGTGGACTCCCCCCTGTAGATCTATGCATTGGAGACCTACTGGGGATTACCCTAACCGTGGTCTGACTTCTTAAGGAGTTAGAGCCAGAGTTTCTGCAGTACCACAGCTTCCATATGCATCAATTCATGAGTGCTGGTATTTCTCTGTGAAATTATAAAAAAAACTAGGAAATACTGATTCTCACTCAGTGTTGGCTTCCAGAAAAATAGAGCAGGTTGGCCATCTGCTTAGCTTTACTAATGCAAGAATGAGAAAATACAAGGCAAATCAAACATCGGTCATCTGACTGTGAATTTTTACCCTTCTACTCAAATATCCTTCTCAGAAATTCTAAAACCCCAGAGAGCAAAGCTTATGGTTCATCTTTGGTCTTTTCATTTCTCCTGTTCTTGGTTATCGGCAGATAAGTGCCCAACAATGTTTTTTCATTGAGAAAATCTAATCAATCAGTATCATTAAAATATATTTGTTTGATTTTTTAATTTATTCTACTTGAGAGTTATTTGGTCATTTTGGAATAACCATTTCTTTTTGTTTGCTTCATTAACACTGCCATTTTTTTTTTTTTGATCAGGGCTTCTATTTGTGCAAGTAACTTTGACTTGCTACTCTGCCCCAAGTCTCTAGAGGCCAGGCAGCTGTCAAGTATTGCCAAGAACACTAGAAAGGGAGATCAGTACAACCCCAGCTGTGTCCTTTACTAGTGATGTGGCCTTGAGCATTGTGCTTCTGCACCTCAATCTCCTCATCTGTGCAATGTAATGAAAGAACTCTATGGGTCTTCACATCAGAATCACCCATGGAACTCTACTAAACATACACAAGCCAACATGTATCCACAGAAATTCTGATTTAGTAGGTCTGAGGGGATGAGGACGGCATGCAAATGTCTGTATTTTGAAGATGCTCTATACATCTTTCACAATATAAGATTTTAGAACTTCTGGAACTCTCAGATATTTATTCAACAAGAATTGATTAAGCAAGTATATTATGTTCGTTAGTGTTCTAAGTCCTCTGGGGGGGGGGGAATGTATGGGCTGTTTCAATATTAACCTAACCATTAATTTTAATGATTCCATTAATCATCAGTCTTAATGGTCAATTTAATTGTTAATAGATGATCTCTAATTCCCTTGGTTTCTGCCTGTAGCTAATCAGGTTCTAGAACCAAGGAAATAATATACAAAATATGCTCTCTATCCCAGGCAGTGAATCTGCACTGTGGCCACTAACCAACTCCCAGGAATTGTTCAGAAAGGACACATATCTGTGGTTGACATATTAAGGTCACTTGAGATGGAGCTCAGTTTATACCTAATTATGGAGTTGGCCAAGCTTGTCAGCTCTAGTGCCCTTTATTTCCTTTCAGACCTTCATCCTGAGATTCCACATTTACCAGTGTCCTAATATGACTTTTTAGTGTCCTGCAAAACTTTCCCTATCATCTCATGGCAGTCTTGATTTACGTGTGGCTGTCTCAGTAAAATAATTGTTCCACAGCTAGTATCCTTACCTCTCCACATCTTCATTTCTCCACCTCAAACTACCAGATATTGCCTACATTTATTTTTTGGGATGTGGTACTGGGGATTGAACCCAGGGGCATTCTACCTCTGAGCTACACTCCCTGTCCTATTTCATTTTTATTTTGAAATGGTCTCACTAGGTTGGCGAGTCTCACTACTTGCTGAAGCTGTCCTTGAACCTGAGATCCTCCTGTTTCAGACCCCCAAGTACTGAGACTACAGGTGTGCACCACCACGCCCGGCATCTTAAAAAAAAAACTTAATTCATATATTATTTCTTTTGTGAGGTCTTCTCTGACTTGTCCAGATAAACCAAGATCCTGCCTCCCCTGGGCTGCCTCTACACTTCATATGTTGCACAAATCGTCTGTTGATGCAGGTTTCTCACTAGACTCAAGGTCGCTTGAAGGTAAAAACATTGCCTTTTAATCTCCGTATCTGCAATGCCAGCCATCATCCCTGGCATAGAGACCATTGAAAAAATATTAATTCAACAAATGAAGAAATGGATAATATAAAAATTCTGTCTTAAAACTTCAGACATATTTTATTTTTATTTTTAAATTTAATCGATAATAATGGTATATATTTATGAGGTGCATTGTTATATTTCAATAAATGTGTATAATGGATAATGATCTGATTAAGGTAATTGGCCTATTCATCAACTCACACATTTATCATGTCTTTCATCTGGGAATATTTAAAATCCTGTTAGCATTTTTGAAATATACAATTAATTGTTGTCAACCATAGTTATCTATTCCAATGGTCTATGGAACATTAGAGATTATTCTTCTTCTCTAACTGCAGCCCTGTGCCTATTAACCATCCTCTCTCCATCACTTCTCCCTGTCCTCCCCAGTCTCTGGAAACTACCATTCTACTCTCTATTTCTGTAAGTTCAGCCACTGAGATTCCACATATAACTATGAATATGTGGTATCTGTCTTTCTGTGCCTGACTTATTTTGCTTAACATAATATCCTCCAGGCTCATCCAAGTTGCCAAAAAGATAGTATTTTATTTTTAATGGTAGAATAATTTCCTATTCTGTACGTATAGTACATTTTCTTTATATATTTATCTATCACTGATAGACACCTAGGTTGATTCCATATCTTGGCTATCATGAATAGAGCTACAAAAACATGAGAGTGTGGATATCTCTTTTGAATGCTGATTTTCTTTTCAGGCACTTTATAAAAGATATCTTTTAAAATCTCACCACAACTAAACATATTAATAAACTTGTTTTCTATTTTTTCTGGAAAAAATTTGTATCATCAGTAAACTTGTATTCTAGCTTTTCTAAAAAAAAATAATTGTGCCACCAAATGATTCTATTGCTTAACAAAAGATGTAGCATGCATTTATTTAGACATACTATGTCTGCAACCCTACTCAAAACGGCAACTATTCGAGGTAGAGGTGAATCTGAAATGGACACAGCTTCAAGATCTGTATAATATAGTAGAAATTATAAATCACAAAAATGAATAATTATAATATAATGTTATAAATCAGGTACAAAGAAATTTTTACAAGAATTTGGGAAAAGTGAGTAGAGAAGGAATTATAGGAAGAGTGAACTTTGAATTGGATTTTGAAAAAAATTTATAGTATCTGAATATTCAGAGAACTGGAAAAATTATTCCAAGGACAGAGAATGCATACACAAAGACAAGCAAGTGAGAAAAACAAGTATGGGGTACATCAATGGCTCCCCTGGTTGAGAGAAAAGTTAAAAAAGGTAGGTAAGATACAGGCTCATCACAGATACCATTCGATGTGTGCCCCTGATTTAGAACTCTGCCTCTTGAACCAGCTGAATTTCTCATCAGGGTAAATTAGTATTCTCAGAAAATGAAAGTTCTTTCACATTAAGACAAATCTAAATTTAAGTACTTGCTGTGCCATTTATTATCTGTATCACCTAAGGCAAATAACTTAAACACTTTGATATCTGGTTCATCATCGCCTTTGTTAGTTATTCTTTTATGTGTGTTCATGTGATACTGGAGATTGAACCCAGAAGCATTCTATCTTTGAGCTATACCCCAACCCTATTTATTTTTTTTTTGAAACAGGGTCTCACTAAATTGTTGAGGGCCCCACTAAATTTCTGAGACTGGCCTCAAATCTGTGACCCTTCTATCCCAGCCTCCCAGATACTAGAATTACAGGTGTGCACCACCAGGCCTGGCTCACTTTGTTAGTTGTTCTAATGAGTAGCAGGAACAATCACTTCAGAGCATTGACATTGTTTCTAACCCATAATATTCACTCAATAAAATTTTGTGACTATATTTTATTTCAGAAAGTTTATCTTGTCTTTAGTGAGGATGCTGTTTTGAAATCTGAAGAGACAAGAAATTTGAGAAATTGGTAAAGGAGCTTTGTAAAAATGGGAGATATTTAAATCTACTCTAGTGTGGTGTGAGGATGAGATGGTGGCTATGCTTTACAGGTTCTCAGTACACAGGAAAATAATTATGATACATTGTTCTGTTATGATTACAAGGAGTATCTCCCTGCTCAGCTAAGGGCCAAGGTGGCATTTACCAATTGCTCACATCTAGAGTGGTGCACAGGAGCACTCCCAACTACTCACTCGTGGGCCCTGAGGGTCAGGAGTGATTGAGCCTCTGTCATCATTTTTAGCAATCTACAACTATAAGTCGTTGTTAGCCATCAGACTGTTAGTAAGTCTGTCATAAAAGGAGAGATCCGATATGCAAATTGCATTTGGTGCTTCACAAAATAAATTGAGGAGATGCGGGAAGATTCTATATAAATTTGGTTTTTAAGCATTTTAAATTCAGGCAATGCAAATTTTAAATAAGACCTTTTATGCCATTTGAATACACTGTGCTAAGAAGAAATTGAGCTATACCTGCTATCCAATTAGCAAGTCACTTCTCACTTGCCATGCAGTTTTTATAACACTTTAGAACATTTGTTTCTCAGTATTTATCATTTATAGAATGCAAATTTTATCCAAAAATAGGCACAGTGGACACTTTATAGCATATGCTCTGATGGAATATTCAATTAAAATTTCTAGATTTTCTTTGATCTATAATATGATGTATACAACTAATACTGTATAATACTATTTAATCATAGTATAAGTGGTGGTATATATATCATGTACTAGCAATTTATAGCACAGACATATTTTGCATAGCATATGCATGGAATTAATGGACATGTACATTAAAGCCCTGTTACTTAGCATCTTATAGGTGAATTTTCTACACGAATATAATTTTTAAAAATGACCTTATTTCCTGATATATAACTAATTATAAAACATTAAACAAGATGTGAGAAAACCTGGCTGTCTGCAGACACTGTAAATACCTACTTTACAGTCATAGAGTTTTAGATGCAATATGCAGTGTGCATTCATCACGGAAACTGCATATTTGAAGAAAAAATTTAGGCAGACAGAAATAAACAGAAATAATACTGAAACTGTGTCTTGTATTACAGTATTATTTTAAATTTCTTCACTATAAAAGAGAAAGAAAGGCAGATAATGCATGAATCTTTATAGTAAGCACGAATTTGTGAAAACAATTATTTTAGTAAAGTGAAGATGTAAGTTTCTATAAACATTATAAAGAGTTGGCCAATTTTTCAAAAACATACTTTAACACAGTGAGACTGTGACACTCCTGGGCATCCCCACAGAATATTGGAATATAATATATCACTGCAAGAAAGATAATAGTAATAACAGCAAATTAGTGACTCTTAGAACACCTCTTTTTTACTCCTGCAGTCTTCCTGGATGGACTGCTGGCTTGGCAGAAGCCTCTGAATTCTGCTCAATTCATGTTCATGAATAATAATCATGTCCCTTGAAATATGATCCCTGAACATGAATTCATTCTGCTCCCATGACATATTTTTATTTTTCACAGGGATCTATGAGAGACAGTTCTCTGGCATTTGTTGGCATCCTTGTCTTACTAATTAACATTCTTGTATATCCATGGAGGAGAATAAACATAGTTTTACAATCCACTTCCTTTATCTTTGAATAGTGTGTTGTTTCTGTGTAGAGACTGTTAATTAGTTTAACCCAAGACTCCTTAAAACATTTTTCTTTTTTTATATCAAGTCACTGAGAAAAATACAGAGCAACTGATTCACATTAATAACAAAGCATTATCTCATATATCTTATAACTGATGAATTAATTGGAAAATAGTTTCATCGTGGTGACAAAATATCCAACTAAAGGAAAGGAGATGATGAGAAAATATATTTTCTTAAATTTCATGTTAGACTTCCTTCCTCTCTAAAGGTCATATTAGGAAAAAACTTTTAACTGCCAGGTGTGGTGGAGCACGCTTGTAATCTCAGTACTTGGGAGGCTGAGACAGGAAGATTGCAGGTTCAAGGACAGCCTCAGCAAGTAGTGAGACTCTCATCAACCTAGGAAGATCCTTTTTCAAAATAAAAAATAAAATAGGGATGGGGTGTAGCTTTGAGGTAGACTGACCCTGGGTCCAATCACCAGTACAATAATAATAATAACAATAATAATAATAATAGTATTAAACTGTTGCTAGCTGATTCAAAGCTAAGCTCCCCAGATCCACAGCATTTTGACTCTGTGATCTTAAGCATGCCAGGTAGATGGTGGCAGAGGTGTAGAGAATTTATATAAGTTTACTTGATCATTTGATTTGGTTTTCAATCTGCCATACATTTCCTTTCCTGTAGTTCATCTCATTTAATCTTTTCAAAGATGCGTGTGCGTGTGTGTGTGTGTGTGTGTGTGTGTGTGGTGTACTGGTGTGTTCTACCTCTGAGCTACACCAGCCCTATTTTATTTTTTTTATTTTGAAACAGGGTCTCAATAAGTTGCTGAGGCTGGCCTTGAACTTGTGATCCTTTTGTCTCAGCCTCCCAAGTACTGGGATTACAAGTGTGTACCACCACACCTGGCTAAAGATTACCATTTTTACTATTCATCAAGGTCTGTATGATTAGTCTGTATCTTAGAAAACTGAAACCCAGAGATATTAGTCAACCAAGGTAATAACTGGTAAACATAGCAACCATTTACTTGGGCAATTTTGAGAAAGAAATAAGATAACAAATCTACTTTAAGAATGATGTAGTATTACACTCATGTAAAGTAAGGCAACATATAAGGCCACTAATCAAGACTGTTGGATACCCGGTATCATGCAGTTAATATGTAAAAACAAATCTGGGGAGATTCCTCAGGAATAGGGTTGCAAGATGTGGAACATAAAAATGTAGAATGCCACATAGTTGTGAATTTCCTACTAAACCATGTATTTTTAACCTGATATTTCAATTTAACTGAGTTTCTTGTATTTTTTT
>PVJS01009660.1:0-19184 GCA_004027185.1 Glis glis
CAAAAAAAAAAAAAAAAAAAAAAAATTGCTCAATATAACTTGTCTAAAGGAAAGTAAATTAAAACAGCAATAAGATGCCTAAAAACTAAGATCCAGTTTGAAGGCTGAAGGTGCTAGGCCAGAGAAGAGTCAGTGTTTTACTTTCTGAGGTTAGAAAAGAATGACGCCCCAGCTCAGAGGAGTCAGTAAGAGTTTTCTCTTAATGAAGGGAGGGTTAGAATTTTTTAGTTCTACTCAGCCCTTCAACTAATTGGAAAAAGGCCACCCACCACGTTAGAAGGGGGGATCTGCTTTACTGAGTTTACTGATTCAAATGTTAATATCATCCCAAAATACTCTCATGAACACATCAAGAATAATTATGACCAAATATCTGGGTACTCCAAGGCCCAGTCAAGTTGATATATAAAATTAACTGTAACAGCTATCAAGTCGCAAAAAGATATGGATGATCCTTAAATGCATATTTGAAGTAAAAGAAGCCAGTCAAAAACATCCATATAGTATTTAATTCCAAGTTAGGGATATTTTGAAAAAAGTAAAACCATAGAGACAGTAGAAAGAATAGTTTTAGCCAGGATTCTGCAAGAAGGAGCGAGAATTTTAAAAATGAAACATGGAAGATAGTGAAAGTATTTGATATCATACTGTAGTGATTGATACATGAAATTTCAAGTCTGTCAAAATTCATACAACTTTATAGCACCAAGAATGTTCCTTAATGTTTGTGCTTTTTGAAATAAGAATCGCTTAGGAGTTTAGGGGATCCCAGGAAAGAATGCAGACTGATAAAAGTCTAATTGTATTATGATTATGTGACATAACCTCCCTTTATGTTTATCTAAAATATACTGACTTAGGTAACTTTAGAAATGAGCAAAGACTATAAGACTTTGTATTATAAAAGCATTGTATTCTAGTTGATAAAGTTGTTTTCCATCAGGAGTACATGCTAACAAATCTGAAACAATTCAGAAACAACCAGGTCCCATATATTCTAATCCCTCTTTCACCCACATTCCACTCCCCACATAGTACCCATAGTATGTACAATTTTCTAATGTTATGGATGAACTATTTATTTATTATGTTTATTGTTCTTTGTCTCTATCTATTAGAATGTGATCTCTATGTAGTCAGGCATCGTGAGCCTGGATTGTTGTATATTCTACACAAATTTTGTTGAGCCATTTTAAACCTAATTGAACATTCTTTGTTAAATATCAGTCTAAGGTCTACTGGAGAAAAGTGTTTACAGGAAAAGTTGTTTAATGTGGAGACTTCAGAGTTAGCCAATCCACGAACGAGTTCTATTTCCAACACATACTTGCTTTGTCATCTTGGAAAAGTTACTTAAAATTCAGCATGGGAAACTTCCATGGCATGTGGTTAAAAAGTAGGTTCAAAATATTCCCTAAGTCCCCACTCCACTATATCATTAAATTTCATTTTTTGGGGAAATATGACTGGAAGTATTTTCTTTCTACCATTAATTTTAGTGCTACTAAAGCCAATAATGAGTCAATATAGAAAAATAAATTTAGCAAGGTGTAGCTCTAAAGACTTTAAAAATCTATTTTATTTATGAAAAAGTATTTGAACAGCTTGGAGTCCTTGAAGGTGAAGGAAATATGTTTTAGTTGACTTGCCTACATCTGAGTTCAGTTATAGCAGTAAATCTGCAAGAGCAATGAATAGAACATTTAGCAAAGCTATTTGTTGAATATATTTCCAAATTGAGATATTTGGTTTTCTGATTTAGCATACATAGTGGATACAAACAGTATTGTGGAAATGATGGGTTGTTCTCAAAATTGGGCTCAGCTGGTGGAGATTACCATAGATTAGAATGAAGAAAATCAAATACTTAATTCTATTGAGTAAAGTATTAGCAGAAAATGATTGATTCTCCACTAACCACTAAAAACCAAAGATGAATGCCAAAGATTTTTATCTAATGTATTTAAGCTAACAATTCCTCTTAAAATCATAAAAAATAAATTGAGAAGAGCACTGAAACTATTTCAAAACAGTAGAAAAAATTGTTTAAATATTTTCTAAATACCTAAGACATTCAGTCATATTAAGTACTGAGTAGATACGTTTGCTTAATTTAAAAAATAAAAACAAATATCTATATCCTGGACCTGAGTTACACAACAACTACAACCAAAGCATATGGAAAAGAAATAAGCCTATTAACACAGTACTGAAAATAAATTCTCTGTAATGAAACTTGATAGAAAAAGATTTTGGCAAATATTATTTTATAATCCAATTGTTCTATTTTCTTGCAAAGGTGAGTCAAATGTTTCTAGTCAACACTCAATACAGTTTGCTCTTGACATCATTCTATCATTGTCCAGGCTTCTTTTCTTCCAGCTTTCCAAGACCCTGTTTTCTCTGACCAGCTCAATCACAGCAGTAGCTTAGCACAAGATAATATCTAAAAACCATTTAACATGGAAGACTATAATGATAAATGATTTTGACTTTAATTAGGATGAGCCATGATGCCATTGTACCTCAGAGGCTTGTTGACTAAAAGTATCCATAGGAGATCTATGTTACAATCCAAATTCTTTAAATACTTCCTGAGTTCCCCTCATAACTATCCCCTGGGTACTGAAACATGAGCTGGAGGTACAAAAATGATGACGCCATTCTATCTATCTTTGGGTTGGCTCATAGTCTGGAAGGGAAATAGGCATGTTTATAAATAATAATGTAACATCATATACAATAGAGTTGTATATAATAACTATTATGAGTGGAGATTGTTTCAAAAGGCAGAGAATCATGTGATCTTCAGAAAGAAAGTTAAGTTTTTAATTGGTAAATATGATTCTTCTAACCTGACACCTATCAAATGTATAATTACAATGCACCAGTAAATGGATATAAATAAAAGAATATGAGTTTTATAGCCAACAATCTGAGAGGAGGCTTCCAGAGAATCAGTTATGCTGAGGCATAGAAGGTGTATTCAAGAATTTACTAGTTTTAATATTTCTGTAGCATAAGGCCAAAGATAAGATTAATAGTCAAGATGCATCACACCTGCATTCAATCCCCAGTAACAAAAATCAAACCAACCAACCAACCAACCAACCAAACACCTTGTTGGAAATTAGTTACTGAATGTGAGTGAGCTTTTGTGGGAGAAGAGAAGCTTATGATTGGACAATGATCTCAGAGAATGCTGTCACAGCAGGGTGAATGGCATACTCTAAGAAAGTGAGATGGAAAGTGTACGAGTTAGGGTCTGCTGTGATGGGATAGTGACAGATGATGCCTGTTGGAACTAAAGCAATGCGAGTGGGGATAGAGAGAAAGGATATTTGAAACCAATTTAAGAAATCAAACTGACAGGGATTGGTGATTAATTGACTATTGGGGTGGGTTGGAAAGGAGAGAGAGAGAGTCTAGAGGGATTCTTGGGGAGCTGGTTGGTATACCATATTAATAAAGAATTGCTTTCTACTGCCAGTAACAGTCCTAGAATTAACAGTGACTATAACAGGTAGCAGTTGATTACTCTCCTTGGTGATCCAAGTGTGAAGATAAGTATTTTAGAGTTAGATGATAACCACACTGTGTTAAAGAAGAACCAGGTTCCTTAGTCATCCTGCTCCACCATATGCTTTTTTCTTTAGAATTTTCATCATCCAAGATGGCTGCTGCAGCTCAACTATTATTTCCATATACCAGGCAGTGAACAGGAAACTAAAGGGCCGAGCGTTTTCTTTTTCTCTCCCTTCTCTTCTTCTTCCTTTTCCTTCTTCCTTTCTCTTTCCTTCTCTTGGACAACTTCCCATGTCTCTTTGGCCAGTGACATAGACACATAAGAAGCAAGGGTGGTTAGAAAGTTCTGTATTTTATCTGAATACTGTGTAATCCTAAATATATTGAGTGTTGGATTACTAAGCAGGAAGGAAAAACAACTATGAGATGGATATTAACATGCTTTTTACTAGTGTCTTGTGGGCTAGGGTTGTAGCTCAGTGTTAGAATACACAAATGTGAGGTCCTGGGTTGACCTCTAGTACCACAGGGGAAAAATTTACAAATATCTTGCAACAAATAAAAAAATACACTGATAGAATATTATCCCCTTCCTTCCTTCCTTCCTTCCTTCCTTCCTTCCTTCCTTCCTTCCTTCCTTCTTTCCTCCCTCCCTCCCTCCCTCCCTCCCTCCCTTTAGATCTGATTTGTGGGTTTGGGCTTTTGGCTTTGTTGTTTAGAGTGTGTGTTTTGTTTGTTTGAATTTGTTATTTTGTTGTACTTTCATTTGTTGGTTTGTTATTGTTGTGTTTTGTAGCTGTTATGTTATGTTGTTATTTGTTGCTGTTATGGCCTTTGATAGACAGTGCTAGGAGAGACAGTAGCGAGGTGAGGCCAGGCCTCTGGGCCAGCTCTCCCTGTTAGGATTCCCTCAAGGGTCATTATAAAATCTTGAGGGACATCCGCAAGGGCACCTTTGTCCAGCTCAAACTGGCCCCCCATATCCTTACTGGGACCTAGGTGACTGTGAAGGTCCTGACTAAGGACAGGAATATCCTCCCCCTTGTTCTATCTGAAATGGGTATAATGAGGATTGTGGAGCACCTGAAGGTAGTCCAGCTGTTTCAGATGTAGGCACTGCCAACTATATCTACCTGGTGATGGAGCACAGGTGCAGAGGGCACTGACTCACCGGCTCACTGGTCGCTGACTATGTCTACCTGATGATGGAGCACATGTGTGGAGGGCACTGGCTCATTGGCTGCCATCTATGTCTACCTGCTGATGGATCACGTGTGTGGAGATCACTGGCTCCCTGGCCACTGACTACCTCTATCTACCTGGTGATGGCGCACGTGTACAGTGCGCACTGGCTCACTGTGACCTGTATTATAAAACATGTTGCTGCTGCATGCCGGCCCCAAAGATTTGCCTTAGATCCAATCAAGTAACTCCAGTTAAAGGGGAGCAGAGTGACTGTGGATTATTTAACATCAAAGTGTCTCCAGTGAAAGCAGGCCATTAAGAGGGGCAATACCAAGTCCCTGGACCCTGACATCAGCCAGCCCAGTGTAGATTCAGACAGCTGCAGGAGGGACATGTAAACTGCCTGGGCTTCTCCACAGAGATTGCAGTCAGGAGGCCATCTGGAGCCTCCTGGAGATGAGGGGCCCCTCTGCCCCCCATGGAGAAACCTTAGAGTCTTTCCTAGAAAACTTCCCCTGCCCTGAGATAGTTCTTAATAAATTTCTGTTTCTTATGCATCTTATAATAAAATTGACGATCCTGAAAGATAAAAAAAAAAAAAGAATATCCTCAAACACAAGCCAGGATGAGGTCAGCAATACCCACTGCTCTTAGCAAGGTATCATCACCCTGATCCAGCTCATGGTTTTTTCAGTTGTACTGTTCCTCTGGATAAATAAGAAATAGATTCTCTACATTATTTTTATGTAAATAAATATTTTAAGCACCTTCTACCTAGTTAAAGGCACTGGGCTGAAGAAAAGTCAAGAAAGGATCTATTATTCAATAACTGTGACTCACCTACTATCATTTGATCATTCAGCATGGAAATGAAAACAAGCATCCTGCCCCCTTGACGCCCGCATTCTAGTCACATGTCTCCAGCTGCAGGGCTGCAGCATCAAGGCAGAGCCAAGTCTCAGGCATGTATGGGAATTCCTATGATTGTGTTGAATATTTTTTTCAGAGTCAAAAATCTCTTTTCCTAAGTTACATATTAGCAATTGGTGTATATATATTATTGTATATTTAAAATTCATATTTTATAAATGACCAAGCCTATAGTTATAGACATGATTTTTCAATGGAGACAACAAAAGAGGAAGATATAGTGTTAGTTGAATGTGCTTTCTATAGAATGTTAAACTTTGCATTATTTGAAAATTTTATAACAAAAATGCTTTCATGATAAGTTTTTGATAAGCCATGCCAATAGACTAAATACGATTTTGTTCTTTTTATAATCTCTTATTTTTAAAGTACCTTTGCTGCACTTTGTTCATATTCTATAAACAGTCCCATTTTAATATCTCAGAAATAAAACCCAAAACTTGTTTAGGCTGACTCGTAGATTAAAATCATTTAATACTTTAAAAAGGTTTGAGTTTATCTTCAAGCTGAATTACTGAAGCATCCAAATTCCATTTTATTGGCATAACAAATTTTGGAACTAGGAGAAACTTTAATTAAATACCTTTTCCCCTAGGAAATGATTCCTCTCTGCGCTAAGATGAAAATTCACATGTGCTAGAACTAGTGCTAATTTGTAGTCATAATCCAGTCTCCATGAATGAGGTGATAAAAGGTATATACTTGTGTGTATGTGTATATATGTGTATGTATGTGTGCATGTGGCTGTAAATTCCAACAGATGAGAACTGAAAACAGTATTTTTCCAGTTATGCAAACTTAATTTATTCCTTATACTTGTTTTCTGTTCCACTTACAGTTGGCTTTACTAATATTGACTAACCTGACCATCCTCTCCACTCTCAGTGGAATCCTCTATATTTGTAACTGGGTTTCACCAATCTTTTTAATGGTATAATCTCTTTGGTAACATCATACTCTAAGCTTCAACTATGCAGTATTTAAGGAATTAAATAGATTTCCTCCACAAAATCCCTGATATAATTTGTAACGGTACTATGCTTTAATCACTATATAATACCCCCCTGAGTAAATTCTCTCTAATCCTCAGGACAATATTTTTTAAATCTGTAGGACTGTGCTTTTTCAAAAAGGGTCACTTTCTTCCTTATAAGTAGCTTTTCAAGAGAAATTTCTCAAACAGATGATAAGGATAGATGAAAAAAATAAGAGAAAAAATACTTTATTGTATTCATCAGCCACGAGCCAGTTTATCTATATCTTACACAATCTTGGTTGGAAATTTATTAACATTCTCAAATACATAGTTATCTTCATGTAGTTTTACAAAAATAAATTTGATACTAAATAGGTCTCAAAGCCCAGGATCACTTTATACTTCAATTGGGTAGAGTGCTTAGTTTAATTTTGTTGACTGATTTCATTCTAACAATTTGGTTTCAAACCTTGAGATTAAAAATATATATACATAAAATATATATATATATATAATCACATACACGTATATCAAATATTCCTACAGCTTTATTGTCATTGTATGAAAAATGGAATATTAAACAGTATCACCATGCTATAGCTCTGTATAGTGACTCTCATTGTGCAACACTCTACATATAAATGAAGATACGAAGAAGGCATGAGCAAAATTTCATTTCACTTATATAAGCTTATGTTTCAATTTTCTAATTTTATATGGACATATGATAATGTTACATATTTATGGGGTAGAGTGTGAGTTTTTAAAAAATAAATTAGTATATGAATTTGTTTCTTTTACATTTGTCCTTTTGAACCAAATTTAAAGCTAAAAATGCCGGGCGTGGTGGCGCACACTTGTAATCCCAGTACTTGGAAGGCTGAGACTGGAGGATCTGGGTTCGCGGCCAGTCTCAGCTACTTAGTGAGGTCCTCTGCATCTTAGTGAGACCCTGTTTCCAAATAAAGAATAAAAAAATAGGGCTGGGGTGCAGCTTGGAGGTAGAATGCCCCTGGGTTCAATCCCCAGTACCGCAAATAAATAAATAAATAAAGCTGAAAACCATTTCAACAAATTTCTTGGTCATTTTGTTTTAGTACATGAGCACATATATCTGCTAACAAAAAGATAAATGATGATGAATAAACCTGCATTGCAGAGGAATTCATACGTAGGGTAAAAGGAAAATGTCTGTTCATAGTCCACTGAGTTTTGCCTTAATGATTTTTTTTTTAATTTACTAGGATGGACTAGTAAGCAGATTAGTTGACCCATTTCTGCATTACTTTATATCTATCAAAGATTCATCATCTTTCAGGTAGTTTTACCAGCAATTTCTATAATTTGAGCTTTTTCTGAAGTTGTCATTGGGAAGGTACCATCAAGGCATTCGATTTTAAACATCCAGTATCCTGCCTTGTTATATAAAAATGAACCAAGAAGAAATTTGATGAGCACAAATAAAAACATGCTATATTGTAAATGAGGGAAAATCCATATTTTGTAAATGAAAGAATTTTACACAACACATAGCTCCTGAGAAAGAGTAGTTTGCTAAAAAAGAGAATCTAGGGTGGCCGGTTAGCTCAGTTGGTTAGAGTGTGGTGCTAAAAAAGAGAATCAAAGAAAAACTGTCAGCTGAAGACAGCTCTTGGATTTCACTGTAGCATTTTTGTATGGTATCTGCTGCTATAATTGGAAGTGAGAATTATCAGGTTTCAGAGTTTTTCTCCTGACAGATACTTTTTTGACATCCTTGTCCGTTCTACCTGAACTGCATGCTTTTGCTTCTATTGCCACAATCTTAGCAAATGGTTTTCAAACAATTCATTCTTCTGCACTAGGTCTCAAATATGATGCTTAAAAACATTTTGATCAAGAAAAATAGCATCATAGCTTGCTTTTATTTCATTTTGAATATAAGGTATAATTTTTGGAGTCATTTAGGATAATTCCAGAATTTTTAAACATACTTTAACATATTTTCAGAGACTTCAGTTCTTTTCAAACAATTATTCCTACAATTAGGCAGCTGCTGCATTACAACATCATCACTAGGGAAAACAATTAAGTCCTATTAGAAACCACACACTTAGAAATAGAAAACTCTTGTTGAGTAAATAAAAGGTTGTGTGTCAAGTTATTTTTCATGCACAGGAAGTATATATTTTCAGGCTTTAAAATGATATCATAGACACAAAGAGACTAACTTTACTTTACTACTTTTTTTTTTTGTGGTGCCGGGGATTGAACCCAGGGGCGTTCTACCTCCGCGCTACACCCCCGGCCCTATTTTTTATACTTTATTTTGAAACCGGGTCTCACGAAGTTGCGGAGGGCCTCACTAAGGGGAGAAAGAGAGAGAGAGAGAGAGAGAGAGAGAGAGAGAGCGTGCTGAGGCTGGCCGCGAACCCGGATCCTCCGGTCTCCGCCTCCCAAAGTACTGGGATTACAAGCGTGCGCCACCACGCCCAGCTAACTTTACTTTAATAATCATGTAATCAAGCAGTTATCATATTATTATAATATTATTATAATATTATAATATTATATTATTCATATTATTATAATGCATGCCTGGTAAGTAACA
Organism: Glis glis; assembly: GCA_004027185.1. Taxonomy (NCBI): domain Eukaryota; kingdom Metazoa; phylum Chordata; class Mammalia; order Rodentia; family Gliridae; genus Glis; species Glis glis. The sequence continues at coordinate 9,207 of PVJS01009660.1, forward strand.
ATTATGTCTTGAAAGAATACTCCTCAGCAGACATATAGTAAGACTGTGTGGAAATTTTCTGAGAGTCAATGAAAAGAAGGCAAAGTGTCAATAATACATAATGGGAAAGGGACAGTGTGGGAATAAACTGTGGGAAAATTGGACATTCACATGCAAAGAGGGAAACTGTATCCTTATCTTGCATCTCATACAAAAATAAAATCAAAATAGATTAAATGCTGTAATGTAAGGGTAAAACTAAAAATTTGCTAGAAAAAAACATGGGAAAAGCTATACCATGTTGGTCTGGGCAAAGATTTCTTGGCTAGTTCCCCAAAAGCTCATCAACAGAAGAAAATTACACAAATGAGATTGCATCAAATTAAAAAGCTTTCACACAGCAAAGGAAACAATTAAGGGAGTGAAGAGACAATCATGGGTTGGGAGAAAGTATTTACAAACCATACATCTGGCAAGAGGCTTATATCCAAAATATATAAGGAACTTGAGCAATTCAATAAGATTAATGAGGAACCTAATTTTAAAAAATAGTCAAATAAGCTGAACAGACATTTCTCAAAAGATACACAAATGGCTAACAGATATATGAAAAAAGTTATCAACATCTCTAATCATCATGGAAATGTAAATTAGAACCACCACGAGAAGCTGGGTGTGATGGTACACACTTGTAATCCCAGTACTTGGTAGGCTGAGACAAGACGTTCGCAGGTTCACAGCTGGCCTCAGCAAGTTTGTGAGGCCCTCTGCAACATAGTAAGATCCTGTTTCAAAATAAAACAGGGCTGGGGGTGTAGCTCAGAAGTAGAATGCCCCTGGGTTCAACCTCCAGTGCTACAAAACAAACAGCAACAAAAAACCCACCATGAGATAGCACCTCACACCTGTTGGAATGGACACTGTCAAACGATTAAAGTGAAGGATTGGTGATAATGTGTAGAAAAAGAAATTCTGGGATACTGTTGACAGGAATGTAAATTAGTACAGTCATTATGGAAAAAAGTAGGGAGTTTCCTCAAAAATCTCAAAACAGAATTACCATATGATCTAACCATCCCATTTCTAAGTGTATAACCAAAAGAATTAAGATCAGCGTGTCCAAGACAGAGTTCCCATGTTCACTGAAGCATTATTCACAACAGCCAAGGTGTGGAAGCAATCTGTTTGTCACTGAATGAATGGATAAAGAAAATGTGGTTAATATATGATTTTTAAAAATGAAATCTTGTTCTTTTTGATAATATGAATGAACCTGAAGAACATTATGCTAAGTGAGAGAAGCCAGGCATAGAAAGACAAATACTGCATGATTTCATTTATATGTGGAATATAAGAGTTGATCCTATAGAAGCAGAGAAGAGTGGTAATTTATCTGAGGAAATATTGGTCAAAGAATACATTCTTCAGTTAGACAGGAGAAATAAGTTTTGAGATCTATTTTACACTCTTGTGACTACTGTTGATAATAATGTCTTTTTCAAAATTGCTAAAATAATCTATTTTAACTGTTCTTATCACAAAAATGATGAGGTAAGGGGATGTGTTAATTAGCTTGATTTAATCTATCTACATGTTACACAAACATAAAAATCACATTATGCCCAATAAATAAAATTATTTGTCAAATTCATTCTTAATTTAAAAACGAAGAAGGAAAAAAGACTAAACCCATTAATTTAAACTGACCTGAGCCAATCAGCTTTTCAACAACTGGTAGCCTCTGAAGATTAGAGTTAGGATTTTAATGCATGGCACCTGGTAACCAGGTTCTCTATTAAACTGGAAGTTTACACCAAACCTCCCAAGTGAACCAACATTAATTTATAGGAAGATACAAAAACAGTCATATGACAGGATTGTGATCACAAAATTCACTCAAAGATGAACGAATGCAAACATATTTAACAGCATAATGAGCTTAGTTTGTAGTTGGTTTTGATCACTGACACACAGAGCCTGTACCATGTAAAGCTATGGATAGCATGTGTTAGTCCAAGGATGTTCAGCTCCTGGGCATACAGATTATTTACATATTGTTCATTCGGGTGTGTTACCCATGCATCACTCTGGCAAATCATATATCCTAAGTGCTACCAAACTCCACTTCCAATGATCCTTACCATCCTTACCTTAATTTCCTTCTCACATACATTTAGACAATATTATTCTAAACCCCTTGCTAGTTAAAACCTCCTGCTTAGTTGTGTCAAATACTAATTACCTGTACCTAGGGTGTGGACTAAAGTTAGCTAATCCATACATGCATTTCATTTTTTTTACCACAGAGCTTTGAAATAAGTTACTAACATAATATTTATGCAAAGATTAAATAGGACAAAGAAGGAAAGCTTACTCTGAAAAATAAAATGAAATGGATCCAAAGAAAAGAGAAAATTAATAATATATAATCCATAATAGGGTGATTCAAAGGTAAATTGAATCCATCAAGGAGAATTTTCTAAGACCAAGAAATAATGCCTGGGTTGAAAAACAAAATCATAAAATTTAAACATGTAATAAAGAATTTGAAGAATTTATGAGATACTATGGAAAACTGAACCAATGAATTAAAAGGGCATTTAAGAGAATTCTCTCAGGACAAAACAGAAAAGGGGGAAGAAATATATAAAAGGGAAAAAGAGAAAAGAGAAGAAAAGTTCAATATATATATAATATAAAATCTAGGCCGGGCGTGGTGGCGCACGCTTGTAATACCAGTACTTTGGGAGGCAGAGACTGGAGGATCTGGGTTCGCAGCCAGCCTCAGCTCTCTCTCTCTCTCTTTTCCTTTCTCTCTCTCTCTCTCTCTCTCTCTCTCCCTGTCTCTCTCTCTCTCTACTTAGTGAGGCCCTGCGCAACTTCGTAAGATCCGGTTTCAAAATAAAAGTATAAATATAAACCACAATTGCCTATTGTGTACTTGAAATGTGTCTATTCCAAATTGAGATGTGCTGAAAATATAAAATTCACACTGGATTTTGAAAATTGAGCATGAAAGCAAGAAAATGAAATATCTAGCAATTTTCAATACTTACTATATGTTGAAATGATTAAATGTTTGATACGTTGACTTAAATAAAATATATTGTTAAAATTTGCCCACCAGTTTTTCTTTTTACTTTTTAAATATTTCTATTAGAAAATGTTTGTGCCAGATAGTGTTGTTCTAGACAACACTAACTTGTCTTGGAAATATGCTGTTACTCTTATTTACTTTCAAAGCCTTGGGGCACATTCCTGTAAAAACTTTAGAAGCAACATTTTTTGTGAATGTGGACTGGATCTTGGAACAGAGTCAAAAGTCATTTTGAGTTAAGTGAGGTGGTAATAAAGTTGGATAACACCCTCGGGGTCAAAACAAGGTTAGACAGCTAAATATTGAGTCTTCTAATTTTGGGTGACTCATATACTGGATCATAGCACATCTCTTCAGACATCAACTCCCTTTTCTACACAATGAAAGTTTTGTACTAACCTAGTTTGAAAGCTTCTCAGCAATCTTAAGGATTTTGCAAATAATTTTGCATTAGCCTTAATGATATAAAATTGTGAAACTGTTTTAGTAATCCACCGGAAGACCCAATGAATTATTTTAGCCATGGTCAAATCTCCTGGTGGTACTATTCTCTATAGAGAAGAGAGACTTTAACCAACAAGACAAGCACACCGACACAAGAATTTCCTATTCATTCTTTCCTTCCTCTTGTTTCTGTTTTCACTCTCTTTGTAAATGAAATAAATGGATGTGTAAAGATGTCATTTATACTCAAACACTATCTTGATTAAATTCCTTTAGATTTAAAAAATAACTTCTATTTTTCCTTTTGTATTTTCAACTATTCTGATTAAGAAACGGTTTTCCTTAGCATTTTATTTATTGAGCCCATATAGATATGTCGCATACTTGCCTTACATTTTAATAATTGTTTCTTCAATGACTTAAAGTATAAATGACTTTCAACAAGACATGAAAGTAATAAAAACAATTTTAATTGGTGTTTAGAGAAAGTCTTTCAGAGTTAGGTGAATGAATTTATAAAGGTAATAAATCCTTTGGTCTTTTTCCATGCAGTTCTGGCAAAGTTTGCAAAAGGAAAATAAATAAAATTCCTTCATTGCAAATGTATCTGTTATGTCTTTGAACAAGAATGTGCTTTTAATGAAACACTGAATGTGGATATGCTGTTCTAGTGAAATAACCGAAGGGCAAAAATACATATTCTAGTCAAAACCTCAAATGCCCTAAAGTTTCACTCCATTTTCAATGGAGACCACAACAATTGCATTTTTTTTAAAGAACTCAATGGAAAATGATGAATTCTTCATATATGAGCTTATGTGTTTTGGGCTGGTACAAGGTATTTTCATATGACCTTTGATCAATATCATGAAGCCAGAACACACTGAATACAAATTATCAAAGCCATTTATTAATAAATTACCTCTTTTTATTAAACATTAAATAAGTATTAATTCTGGATGCCATAATAAGCATGGAACCTGGAATTATCTACTCTTGAAGACCAATTTCAGTTCTATCTCTATGTGATGATTAAGCAACTTAAGAAAAAAATTCTTTGCACACAGTAGGGGGCCTCAAAATATTTGATATGAATGAATCATTGAGATATGTTATAATAATAAAAATAATCTTGAGTCAGTGCCTGTTCTGTGCTAGATGTTGTGTCTGAACATGATGTTATTTAATACTTAACAACACTGTAGTGTAGATGTCACCCCAATTTAACATTTGAGGAAAGCATGCTCAGAGAAGTTGGGTAATTGGCTTAGTGCCACACTGCTAATCAATCATGGTGCAGAGATCTGAAGTAGTTCCAAAAGAACTACAGTGACCATGATATGAATCCACCTGACAATGTCCCCTAACACCAAAGTGTTCTGAATCTGTGGTTATATCTCAAGATATCCAGATATGGTCCAGTTGGGTGTAGATCACACTATACACAGGAAGAGGCTGGAAACCCCTGCGAGTGCTCACCAGGATGGGACAGGCAGGGAGACTGGCTCAGCGGAAGTTCAGCACAACAGGCAGACTGAGTCACCAGTATCAGCGATCATTAAAAAATGAAAATGATTTTCGTATATATCTCTCACATTGAGTCTTGAGTCTATAGGAATTGTTATCTGTCGGATGTTTAAATTTGGTGTTTTCTTTTGCTTATATTCAACTTGGAAATGTAAAATACTTTTGTCATATTTAAACTTAAAAACTTCATTTAAGCAGCTAAAGTTTATTCAGTTATTCAAATGTCTTTACCCAGTAAAGGGAATAAGCAAAATAGCCAAAAAATGGGAGGAGGAGAAAAAGAAGAAAGAGACCAAAAGGAACATATACCTAGGTGTCATTCATTACCTTTAGTCAGTGCTTTACAACCAGGGATGGTTACCCCCCCCCACACACACACCTCATAAATACACTCATAGAGGGCATATAGCAGTATCAGGAGATACTTTTGGTTGTCGCAATGGTGAGTGCACCCTGGCATCTAGGGTGTAGACGGGAGGCATGCTTCTAAACATCTAGCAATGAACAGGGCAGCCAGTCTCCCTTCCCAACACCAAAGTCCTGAATCCATAATGTCAGCAGTGCCAAGGTCAAGAAACTGTACCCTAAGTAATAAGTTCTCATCTATTTCAGGGCAAATCTCTTCAGGACTTTTTTTTCTGCTAATAAATAGGTCATTATTTTAACTTTTATAAATAGTTTATTGGAAGGCAGTAACATATTAATAGATTGTGATACCACAACTTGTTATAAATGATTTTATTAGTGTAGAAACAAAATTATAATACTATCCCTTGGTCACTTGTGAGACAGATGTGTTTTTTGCTTCATAATAACTGCATTATAATGACACACATTTATACTACACTACTACATTTACTTAAAATCAGATTTTGAAGACAAGTCAAATATAATTCTACTGAGAGAAAAATCACAAGCTATTAATTCATACTCAAGAAAAAATTCTGAAAAAATGTATTAAATGCCATCTCATGTTTAAGTTAGACTTATTTATAAACTACATGTGTTAAATTAAATAAGCAGGAGGCCATTAACCTAAGGCTGGCTCCATACTTTGTATTCCTACATAAGAAATTATAATGTAATTTAGTATATAAACAAACTGAAACCTAGCATAGCAGTGCTCAGAGGCTGCTTGATTCATGAATCAGCCTTTGCTCACACAAACTCTGCTAAATTTAATTTGTCTAAAGTTTTTCATTTAACAAAAATGAACGATATAAAGAGATATTTGTAATCCACACACAAAAAATACATTTGCATCTCTAACTTTTGGGATTGTGTGTGTGTGTGTGTGTGTGTGTGTGTGTGTGTGTGTGTGTTACTGGGGATTGAACACAGGGGTATCTACCTCCTAGCTATACCCCCAGCCCTTTTTATTTTTTTGTTTTGAAAATAGGGTCTTGCTAGGTTGCTGAGAGTCTCACTAAGTTGCTGAGGGTTTTAACATTTTAGAATATATATTTCCCTATTCTAGGGAATATGAAAAGTACTAAACAGCTTCCTGTATATCTTTGGTAACTATAATTTTGGGAACCATCCACAATGTGAAAGAAGCAGTGGTCAGAGCACTTGCTGCCTTTGAAGATGGAAAAGGGCCATGAGACAGATGTGGGCAGCCTGTAAAGGCTACAAACAGCGAGGAATGCATTCTCCCCAAAAATAGCTGGAAAGAACGTGGCCCTGCAGATGACTCATGGTTTTAGATTCCCAAGATCCACTTCAGGCATCTTCAGGTGCCTTGTTTTAAAAATCATTAGGTTTATGGTAATATGTTGGAGTAGCACTGCAAAATAGATACAGTATTATCTTGAATCACTACTCTTCTTAGTTTTATCTTGGGCATGCTTCTTAACCTCTGTAAACTGGTTTACTCACATAGAATATGACCCCAATAATTCTTAATTACAGAATCATTTTGAGGGGGTGAAATAATTGTTTAGTACAGTGCTTGCCACGTTATAAATACCTAAGAGGGAGTTATTAATATTTTATTATCTTACTATCATCAGAATTAATGATACAGGATAAGAACAAAGTCATATTAAGATTAACCATCCTATCAGCTCCTTGAAAAGGTAAATAGGAAATAATATTCTATTAGTTTTCTATTGTTGCTGCAACAAATTAGACCAAACTTAGTGGCTTAAAACAACACCAATTTGTTGTCCTACAGTTCTCTAGATTAAGTTCCAAAATTAAAGTGTCATCAGCGTACCTTTCTTTCTAGATAGCCGGGGAGAATTTTTTTTCTGAATGTCTGGATTCTAGAGGGGCCTGCAATCCTTGGTGTGAGGCCCCTGTTCTCCACCTTTGAAGCTTCAGCAGTGGGCTGAGTCCCCAATTACATCATTCTGACTTTATTTTCATTGTCACATATCTTTCTCTGACGCTCTTCTGTCCCTGTTCTCCACTTTCAACGTCCCTTGTGATTACATTAGATGCATCTGGGTAATCCAGTGTTCTTTCCTTATTTTAAGAGTCTTACCTTAATCATATCTGCAGAGTCCCTATGTAAAAGTTCCAGAGATTATGATGTGGACATCTTTGGGGGAATCATCATTTTATTAACACACACACACACACACACACACACACACAATCTTTATCTTCCACTTTTTGTCTTATATTTCTAGAATTTAGATATAGTTGTAAACTTGGTTACCTGAGAAAAGATTTGATATTTGGACATTTCCAGTAAGGAGCATTTGCAGGATCAACTTCAGTCAGAAAGTGAAGCACACAGGATAGAGACGTTGAACTCTGATGTAATTACAACAAAAGCCTCACCCGAATCATCAGGCGCTCTGGAGCTAGGATGGTCCTTGGAAGCTGTCCCACCTTGTCGTAGAGGGCTTAGGCCTTGCTACCCCTGTATCAACCACTCATTAGATAAAGCCTATCTCCCATTCATCCTGAGGGGGTGTGGCCATGGATGAAGCAATTCCAGCAGAGGAATTCAGCTGGGAGTCCTCAGTGACCAGCATCAACAGCACCTGGGGAATGAATGTTTCTATTCTGAAAGAATGCAGTATGGCATCCACAATAGAAAGTAAGCCAATTCAATAGCAACAGTGTCCCAATCTTAATACCATTATTCTGCATGGTAGAAAAATCCAGAGTAAGATTCTTTAAGTTAGTCATATTCATCAAATAGCAGTAGGACCTAGGATCCAAAAATTAAGTTGAATGTAGTTTTTTTATTCCTCTTGGCATTATCTACTGTTACAAGCACACCTTTTATAATTTTCACCATCTTTTTTTCTAGCTGCAAAATGACACATGAAATAAAACGATGTCTCTTTCTAGTGACAATGTTTAATTAGATACAATAGTTAATGGTAGGTAGTCAATTTGCCAAGATAGCAATAACAATATCAAATATCACCTTAAATGCTGCAGTTATTTGCATGTTTTCAAGTGGTAAAGATGTGTTCTCTTCCTTCTTTTTTTTTACAGGATTAAACACATTTAGCAATTTATTTGGAGAATCATATTTTCATATCTCTAATTCTTTTTTATGTGCTTTTATTGGTGCATTATAGTTTCATATCACAATGAAAATCAAGTTGACAGTAACATACATGCTCACAGCACTTGGTGCACCCCCTGCCTCCCCTTCCTCCCAATACAGAGTACTGATTTTGACGTTGGTATATTCTCATGTGTACACATGGTTGATGGTAGTAATTCCATTAATGAACTTCATTCTTCCCCTTCCCTTTCCCTTAGACCTCTTCCCTGACTCCACTGAGGCTTCTCCACTATTGTCTGGAGTCCGTTTTGTATCCCCACTACTCCCTAGCTTGTGCATATTAGAGGAAACGTATGGCCCTTCTCCTTCTGTGATTGGCTGATCTCACTTAACATAATGCTCTCCAGGTCCTTCCATTTTCTTGTAAATTGTATTACTTTGTTCTTCTTTATTGCTGAGTAGAATTCATTGTGTGTATTTCCCATAATTTTGTGATCCATTCGTCTGTTGATGGACACCTAGGTTGGTTCCATAATTTGGCTATTGTGAATTGTGCTGCTATGAACATGGGTATGCATAATTTGCTGTAGTTTTCTGGCTTCAATCCCTTTGGAATGATACCCAGTAGTGGTATAGCCGGATCATATGGTGGATCCACTTTGCTAGCTATACCTCTGACAGAGGACTACTACCTAGGATATACTTAAAAGACTTTACCCTAAAAAAACAAATAACCCTATTAAGAAATGGGTAACCAAATTGAATAGACACTTCATGAAAGAAGAGATACAAATGGGCAATAGATACATGAAAAAATGTTCAACATCATTAGTTATCAGGGAAAAGCAAATCAAAACTACTCTGAGATTTCATGTAACCCCAATCAGAATGGCAATCATCAAGAAGTCAAACAACAATAAATATTGGTGAGGATGTGGGGAAGTAGGAACTCTCCAGCACTATTGGTGGGAGTGCAAACTAGTTCAACCACTATGGAGATACGTGTTTTCTTCCTTCTAAAACAGTAATTTGAGCCGGGCGTGGTGGTGCACGCTTGTAATCCCAGTACTTTGGGAGGCGGAGAAAGGAGGATCCGGGTTCGCGGCCAGCCTCAGCTCTCTCTCTTTCTCTCTCTCTCTCTCTCTCTCTCTCTCTCGCTCTCTACCTAGTGAGGCCCTCCGCAACTTCGTGAGACCCGGTTTCAAAATAAAGTATAAAAAATAGGGCTGGGGGCGTAGCGCGGAGGTAGAACGCCCCTGTGTTCAATCCCCGGTACCACACACACACACACAAAAAAAAAACTCAACAGTAATTTGGATTATAAAGGGAAATATTTTTAATGCTATATTACCTTAGATTCTTTCATTATACCAAATGCTCCTGTTACTTAAAGAAGCAGATAATAATTTTCTACCATACAGTAGTCATAAGTGAAATTATCTGAACTTGCTTTGCC
>PVJS01009660.1:19284-49918 GCA_004027185.1 Glis glis
GCAGCAATGTAGTCCCAGGTTCTGACTGCACGTGGAGGGTCAGAGGAACCAGTAGCTGGTCGAACGGTCTAAGAGCTGGAGTCTTAGGATCGGAGCAACCACTAATTCAGTCCCAGTCCAAGACGTGAAGATCAGAAAGCTTCTTCGGAGAAACGATGGTGAAGTTTCAGTTCCAAGAGCAGGAGGCCGAGAAGATCAAGCTCTTCGGCAGCTGACAATCTCAGGCGAGAGCAGATGCGCTTTCCTCGGAAGGAGTCGCACACAATCTACGCGGCTTCTACCTCTTTTATCTAAGTCCCCACCTATCAGAATCCTGCTGCCTACATTCAGGGCAGGGCTTTCTGTTTAATCTGCTGTTATACACCCAAAATCACATAATCTTGGGTGTGTCATGATCAGGTCAAGTTGACAACCTAGTTTAACTATCACACCTAGCTATCTCTGTGTAGAGTAATAAGAAAGAGCAGAAATGGAATAGGAATCAAGATGGCCATGGAATTGACATCCATTTTGACTCACTACAAAAGAAAGAAAAAATGTTACTTGATTATTTGTTTTTTTAAATTTCAGGTTTAGTTTCATCCTTCCACAGACAAATATGCTAAAAATCACAGAAATTCAACATTACAACGTACAAGGGTGTTTGTTTCCAAGGGCTATAATACCAAAGTATTATAGACTGGATGATGTAAAACTACAGAAATGTTTCACAATTCTGGAGTCTAGAAGTCCAAAATCAAGGAGTCAGCAGAACTGGTCCTTTCTGAGGGCCTTGAGAGAGTATCTGTTTCATGCCTGTCAACTAGCTTTTGCAGACAGCTAACAATTCTTGGTATTCCTTGCTTTGTAGATACACCGTTCCCGTCTCTGTTTGTTTTCACATGGTGCTGTCCCTTGAATCTCTGTGTCCAAATTTCCCACTTCTTATAAGGACACCAGTCATATTAGATTACAGCCTACCCTAATGACCTCATCTTAAGTTGATCACATCTACAAAGATACTCTTTCCAAAGAAGGTCACACTCACAGGTTCCTGGGTTAGGATTTAAATATGTCTTTTGGGGGGACACAGTTCAACACATAACAAAGTGGAAGGCTTGACTGCAAGAGTTAAACATGTTGAGAAGACCAGAGATTTCAGAGCCAGTGAGGGAAAGAAAATGTCCTAGTTATAACATTCCTTTTATAAAGTGGTTTGCAGACCAGCAGCATGGGCATCACCAGAGAATTTACTAGAAATGAAGAATCTCAGGCCTCTTCTGCAGACCTATTGAATCAGAATAAGATTTTAACAAATTCCCTGGTCACTCATTGCTCATGTTGGGTTTGAGAGGCATTGCTGTAGGTAATGCTATCATCTATTGCCAAGGGAATGCCATTTATGATTTTTCCTGCTTTTTTATTTTTTGGCTCTTTTTTTAGCTGCAAATGACACTCGAAATAATATAATGTCTCTTACAAGTGATAGTAAGCTCATTTAGATAAAATATTTAACTATAGGGAGACATTTTACCAAAACAACAAATATTACTGTCAATGCTGCCTAAACAAACAAAATGTCTGATGATTCACAGTAGTTTCCTTCTCACTCAAAGTTCAAAGCAGCTATTCCTGATCTTCAGCAAATTTCCTCTAAGTGATGATGCAGAGACCCAGGATCCTTTCATCCTGAGCTCCACCATCTTCACAGCACAGCTGCATGTTCTCCCTATTCATCTGCTGTGAGCCAGTGGATAGGGCCAGAGCAAGGGTGTGTGTATAGAAGGGAGATTTTATGGCTTAGAGTGGTGCTATCACCTCAGCTTCCATGCCATCAACTAGAATTCTGTCACATGCCATGTCTTCCCATGAGAGAGACCAGGAAATACAGTCTAGTTGCATGCTTAGGAAGAAGAAGAAATTTGTCATCTGACAAACCAACTCTATCTCAAGTATCTATGTGTGAGACAGTAGATTATATCTGGAACCAATTTGTGAGATCTTAAGTCCCAACTCTCAATCTTTAGTAGTGTGTGTGTGTGTGTGTGTGTGTGTGTGTGTGTGTGTTGTACAAGGGGTTGAATCCAGGGATATTCTACCTCTGAGCTACACTCCCAGCCCTATTTTTTTTTTATTTTGAAACAGGTTCTTGTCAAGTTTTTGAGGGCCTCACTAAGTTACTTAGGTTGCCCTTGAACCTGCTATCCTCCTGTCTCAGCCTCCCAAATACTGACATTATAGGCATGCACCACCATGCCCAGCTCAATCTTTAATATCTTAACTGCTCAATGTCCAAGGGAAGTGTAAGAAATTGATTGCATAATTACATTGAAATCCAATCTACTACAGACTCCAAACCACTACACGACAGTATATGAGATACTTGTCAAATCCTCAATTTTCAAACTTTTATTCTTCAGCTCAGTTAACATTTTTTTAGTTGCCTACATTGTGCCAAACATTAGTAATAAAAATGTAAATAAGATACAGATTCTGAACATGTAAATTCTCATAGTCTAAAACCAGTGTTTCTTTACCTTGGTCTCACATTGGGATTCTCCAGATAGCTTCAAATTTTTTTTAACAAGTAGGTTCCACTATTGCAAAATTAAATTAGAACATTTTGGGGAAAGATCAAGAATGGCTATTTTTAAAAAGCTTTTCAAGTAAGTTTAAAGTCTAGACAATGCTAAGAACTGCTGAACTATTTGTACCTTCTGGTCAATTGTCTTACAGAGTTTAACTATAGCCTATGAATGTGGCTGAGGAAAATCATAAAATCACATTTACCAGTTTTATATTAAATCCAGAATCAGAACCTCAGGAGCATCCTTTATGTTGCCTAGCAACCATAGTCCATTATTTTAAAAATATTCCTAAGTAACGTTTTCATACCTTCGCCTCCATTTCCTTTCTCACATTCACAGTCAGCAGATGACCTTCCATTTTAGCTCCTGAGAAAATAATAGGCAATCAGCAAAGAACTTCTACAGATTCATACCAACAAATTCAACCATCTTCCCAGTGTCCTTCAATGCTAAAGTAGGTAATTTGCAGGAAGATACTTGTAAGCATATGGCAAACCTTATATATAGGGAGCCCATGCCTGCCTATTGTAGTCAGAGTCTTAATAGCTGTTCTGTCTCCCTCTGCTTCCAAATGTTACACAAATGCTTCTCACAGCTAGATTATTGTCAAGGAATTTTGAGAAACATAGAACTCAGGACCACATTTATGCAATACAGTGGAAAGCAGAGCAGGGAGTGCAAATGCTGCTGGAATGCTAAAAAACTTTTTACTACATCTATTTTCCCATGGATTATTCTAGAATAGAGTTGATAGATTGAATAATCTATCCTGCTATCTAATCCAATCCTTCTACTTGTTTACTTGAAGAAATTTGTGGTAATTCTCATACCTCTTTCCTATTTCATCATTTTTTCTTTCTTTTGAATAATTCTTTGAACATACCAATATGCTGGATGTTTGTTGTTAAAATCTCCTATATTTTTCCTGAGTATTTAGTCTACTCTTCTATCAACTATAATTGTGAATTTGATGATTTCCTTCTTAGCTTCTAATTATTTTTGCTTCTTATCTTTTGAAACTATGTTATCACTGGCATACATAAGTTGAATTGCTTTACCTTCTTAATGAATTGATATTTTTATTATTATGAAATGTCTCTCTTAACCACTAGCAATACACTTTATCTGATATTCCATTTGGCAGAAATTAATGTAGCCATATTTGTTTTCTCATGCGCAGGTCTCATACAATATACCATGTTCTATCTCCCCTGCGCAGGTCTCATACAATATACCATGTTCTATCTCCCCACTTTCAAACTGTCTTTCAAATTAAAATGTATTTCATCTAACCTGCCTATATATACTTTTTTCTTTTTTTCTAGTAACACTATCTCTAACTTTTAATAGCAGTAAGAATGGACATTAATTTACATTTAATATACTATTGCTAATGTAAGATTTAAGTCTTCTATTTTTATGTTTGGTTTTTATTTATTTCATTTGTGCTTTTTCCAGCTTCAACCATGTGGCTCATTACATATAAGGTATACAAAAAAATGCAAAAATGGAATTTAATGGATAACTACTACTTTTGCCACAACACTTTTGAAAAGGTTACAAATTATCACCTTCTGTAGGACAACCATATTTCAAGTTCCACGAATAGATGGTTCAACTCACACCATGTAGTAATTGTTTTTTGTTTTGTTTTGTTTTGTTTTGCTTTTTTTGCGGTACCGTGGATTGAACGCAGGGGCGTTCTACCTCCGCGCTACACCCCCCGGCCCTATTTTTTTATACTTTATTTTGAAACCGGGTCTCACGAAGTTGCGGAGGGCCTCACTAGGTAGAGAGAAAGAGAGAGAGAGAGAGAGAGAGAGAGAGAGAGAGAGACAGGGAGGGAGAGAGAGAGAGAGAGAGAGAGAGAGGGAGGGAGAGAGCTGAGGCAGGCCGGGAACCCGGATCCTCCGGTCTCCACCTCCCAAAGTACTGGGATTACAAGCGTGCTCCACCACGCCTGGCGTAATTGTCTTTTTAAAACACTTAATAATCTATGTTCCCCATTCAGAAATGCTAAGCCAAGTGTATAAATCTCAATTCATCTTCCCATCCATGCTTTTCTTGGCATCATGTTAAATTGAAATCATCTGAGAAAGTCAATCAAATCATCTAAAATGTGGATTTCTAATTAAGAAAAATATGTTTTGGTAAAATTGATATTCTTCCATATCAAATATGTGGAAAAATTAGTTCATTCATGATAAACAAGCAAGAAAGTCTAATATAATATCTGCTGGGGAAAAGCTTTTTTTACTCTCTCTACTGTGCAATGTAAGGCCTGTACTGAAGACCTAACTGCAGTATTCAAGGTCCTTCCACATACACCCTGGCCACAGCCCAAAGGCACTGCACACTCATGTTCCTGCACATCTGTGTGTGCTCATAGGCAGAACTAAGCTTAGACTCTGCTAAGCTAGTTTATACCCTCTGTTTCTCTTTTGAATAGGGTGTATTTGGTGTAGTACGTAAATTAATACAGGAAAATAAAAAATGGGCAAGTGAACTAAATAGATACTTCATAAAAGAAGAACTACAAATGACCAGTACATATATGAAAAACTGTTCAATATCATTAGCAATCAGGGAGATGCAAATTGAAACTACACTGAGATTCCATCTAACCCCAATCAGAATGGCAATCATCAAGAAGTCAAGCAACAATAAATGCTGGCGTGGATGTGGGGAAATAGGAAGTTTTATACATTGTTGGTGGAATTGCAAATTAGTGTAGCTGCTATGGAGATCAGTGTGGAGATTCCTCAGAAAACTGGGAATGAATTCACCATATGATTCAGCTATGCCACTCCTGAGTATCGTTCCAGAGAGACTGAAATCAGAATATTATAGTGATGCATGCATATTCATGTTTACAGCAGCACAATTCATAATATCCAAATTATGGAACCAACCCAGGTGTCCATTAATAGATGAATGGATTAAAAATGATGGGGTATACACACAATGGAATTCTACTCCGCAATAAAGAAAAACAAAACTATATCATTTGCAGAAAGATGGATGGATGTGGAGAACATTATATTAAGTGAGATTAGTCAGTCACAGAAAGTGAAAGGTCGTATGTTTCTTCTCATATACAAAAGCTAGGGATTAATCAGGATACAAGAGGGACTTTAAACAAATAAAAAAATACACTGATAGAATATTATCAACTTCCTTCCTTCCTTCCTTCCTTCCTTCCTTCCTTCCTCCCTCCCTCTCTCTCTCTCTCTCTTTCTTTCTTCCCAGGGGCATTCTACCTCTAAACTACACTCCCCACCCTTTTCTCTTAAAATAGGTCCTCACTAAGTTGTTAGGCTGGCTTCAGCCTGTAATCCTCTGGTCTCAGCCTCCCAAGTACTGGGATTACAGGCATGAACCACCATATCCAGTTTATACCAACTATTTCTAATCCCAATAATTGTGTTTCTTCCATTAACTTTGCTTCATGATACTTTGCAATGTCACAAGAATCTTCTTTGATAGTTGGTATTACTGAAAGCAAATTTTCATAGGTGTTTTGATTATGACACTGAATTTGGTCAGTGTTCATATGATGCTATTTAAAATAACTGTTGTTAACATTGGCATCACACGTATTGAATTTAATTAATACACGTATTGAATTTAATTAATATTCTTAATATCATCAAAAGTCTATACATGATCATTTTTCATTGAAAGAAAGAGCTGTATATGTAGCAAGTCACAGGAGCAGAACAACAGGATATTACTTTGTATCAATGAAGCAAATATGGATTGTCATATACATAATTATAATTGCATAATATTTTTCAAAAACCAAGCACATTGTAGACTCTAATGTAGCAGAATATTTAGAACTTGCTGTAAAAATATTTTGTTGTGATTTCCTGGAAGGATAAATAAAATCTTAGCATTGAACATTGTAGAACGTATGATGTTTGATTCAGAATAAGCTATTATTATAAGAAGTAATGCATAGTCATTGTTCTTAATTGAAGAGAAGATGATATTGGGGAAAATACAGACATTGATGACTGACTCTGAGTCAAAAAGTGACTCAGAAGAGTCAATACTGAGAAGAAATTTTAGGAACACCTTAAAATTTATTTTGCTTATATGTATTCCTTTGTATAAGAATATTTATGATTTAAATATCACATCTAGCTGGGTATCATGGCTCATGCCTGTAATCCCAGTACTTTTGGGAGGCTGAGACAGGAGGATCACAGGTTCAAAGTGAGCCTCCACAACTTAGTGAGCCTCTCAGCATCTTAATGAGACCCTGTTTCCAAATACAAAATACAATAGGTCTTGGGGTGTAGCTCGGAGGTAGAAGGCCCCTGGGTTCCATCCCCAGTATCACACACAAAATAAATAAATAAATAAATAAACAAACAAACAAACAAACATCTAAATACATAAATTAGAATGGTTATTTTAAGGATAATATAAAATGTTTAGGGATAAAGAACTGAAGTATAAGTTAAGCAGCAGTGTTTTTTTGTGGTATCTAAAATAATAATTTGTCTTATAGTCAATAATGTCTTAGATTGGACTAAATAAAGTAGAACAAAATGTTATAATTGAAATATTTAAATAGTATACTATTGGCAATAAAAATGTTTATATAAACAAAATAGATAACTATAAAATAGAAATACAACAATTTTTCATAGTAAAGAAATGGAAACCACATAGGAGATGAACTCATAATCCTCATGAAAGCAAAATCATTAAGAAAATTTTGACATTAGGTGAGTGCCTTCTTAGCCTTAATATTATAGTAAGCTCTTCTCTGATAAAAGTTAAAAAAATTTAGAGAATCTTCTCATCAGTCATTAAAATGTTTTTCTTTTCTTTCTGGTTGCCTGCCAGTGTTTGCTTTAATAAGCATAGAGATTCTTTTAGGTACCCAGGGATACAGGCTTAACTAATTCATCCATAATTGTTTCCTGTTAATAACAGTGAACACTAAGAACTGATGTCAAAGGAAAGTGGAAGTGTTGTGGCAAAAGGACTATGATTTAAGTATGGCTTGCAATGTATGTAACATCTCCAGAGAATTTAATTTCACTTGTAGAAGTTGAAATTAGGTGCTTGAGTCATTAAAGATTTACATATATTACAAACTTCAATATGTTCAGGAGACATTTAGTTATAAATGAGAACATTTTTTTTTTTTGGTGCTGGGTATGAACTTAGGGCCTCAAGCACATGCTCTACCACTGAGCTACATCCCCAGTCCTAGACTCTTGCATTTTAGGATATAGCTTTTAGTTAAAAATTTGAATTAGGTAAAGTGTGATATATTTCTATTGTCTTCATTTTATTTTTAAAATTTCAAATACAAGCCACCCTGAAACTATTTATCCTTTCCCTTTTCCTTCCCCCATATGAGTAATAGGAATAAAATTTTATTGTTTTTAAGAACTTTTATCTGAAAATTTTAAAGACAGAAAATCCCTTACACTCAGGTGAGAGTTTAGAAGTGGATCAAACTTAATTTTAGTTCTGGCTCTAGCATTTAATTGGTTGTATGACCTTGAGTAAACTACTTAACCCTCTAAGTGCACATTTCTTGGTACATGATATGTACATGATCATCCTTGTGGAATGAATGATGAATGAATGAATGGATGAATATTTAGACACATTCAAGCATCCAACAGAAGCTGAACAGGCAATAGGAGTGATTTCTGACACTGCAGTCAGCACATGGCTCATTCAGTTGAACTTAAGTTTGCCTCTAGTATTCTTAATTAAAAAGAGATCTGTGTCCCAGAAGTTCTTGAGATTTCATTCAGAGACTGGTTGAGTGAGCTTTTCTTCATGGTTTGAAGGTGTAGTTTGAACATTAAATAGCAGTGTGATTCCGGTAAAGTCATATCCCCTGCAATTCTAAATATCCCTATCTATAAAATTAAAGCTTTATTAACTAAATTATTGGTGTTCAAATGCTTTCGTAAAAGAAGGAAAATTTTCTTGAACATAATCTCTTGTGAATATGTGTTATAAAAAACTTACAAAACCAGTACTGGTACATGAAATGTGTCTATATGTCTCTATGCATTGGAGTAGGTACAAAATACAGTCCATTAAGCATCATTGGAGCCAAACTTCCTGCCTCCTGTTCCCACCCACCTTGGCCATGTGCACAAACTTATTAGACTCTGAGACAATGCAGAATGATACATATCCAATGATCAAAATGTGAAAATGAATAATATGAATATTAGGCTTTCCTCCTGCTTGAATAACATATGAAGTTGTGATTGTTAAGGTCAGAAGATCCTGTTAGGATTCCTTGATTTAAACTCCCCATATTCCTTATCTTCATCCATCACTCTTTAATATATGAGACAAATAAAAAGAATTGGATTAAAGCCTCCCACTCAGTTACAAGACACTGCAATAGAGGTAAACCAGGAAGGACTGAGCCAGGAAGGACTGAAACAGGATAGTGAGGAGGAATCTGAGACTGGAGCTCCCCAGGGAACAGATCTGTGCTGACACTCCAGCTGAGATTGGGTTGGACTGAAATGTATCTATTCTGTTATGACCTTGGACAGCTTTGTTCTATGCAACTAATCAATGGAGTCAGGATAGACATCTTTTAAACTCGTGGTGTGACTGATGTGACCAACAGTTGGGCTGAATTGACTGAACTATTTCTTGTGTAATGTGGACACAGCTTGAAAGTTAGTGAAAGGTTGGCAGGGTTTTTTTGTTGTTGTTGTTGTTGGGTTTTTTTTTTTTACTTTTTCTATTCTAGTCCAGAGAAAGAGAAAGCAAACGAATGATGGGTTGAAGAACAATCATTGCCTACTTACAAAGTACAGTACCTGATTTTTTTAAGTCCCTCCGTATTCTGAATGCTCCTTTAAAACAAAGATGGCAGAATGGAGAGAACATAAGGGAAATTAAGGAAAAGTCTAATTTAAGACAAAAAGTGAAAACTGCAGCAGTTAATACACCATTTATTACTAAGATAATCTTAGTTGTTACTAGGTAAATTTATGTTTAATCTTGTTAAATTTTATATGTATATCAATATTAATGTACGCGCACGTTTGTGTGTGTGTGTGTGTGTGTAACTAGGGATTGAACCCAGGGGCATTCTAGTTCTGAGTTATACCCCCAGCCATTTTTATTTTTATTTTGAAACAGGGTCTTGCTAAGTTGCTGAGGTTGGCCTTGAACCTGTGATCCTCCTGTCTCAGCTGCCTGGGATTGCATGTATGTACTGGGATTGCAGGTATGTGCAGGTAAGTACTGGGATTGCAGGTATATGCAAACCATACCCAGTAATATTAATTTTTAACATAAAGCATAAAGAAAGCTGAGTTGTTGGAATATGTGTCAATACACCACATGTACATGCACAGGCACAAACACACAGGTGTGTGATCATTTGTGGTCATGCACCAGTCCTGGTTACTTTGGAGGTATTTTTTTTTCCCTACTTATTTAGAAATTCTGCTATGCCTCATCATAAGCATAAAACAAAGCAATCTTATTTGTCTTTTTAAAAAGGTAGATTTCTTTCTTTTTCATTATTTTTAGCACAGTAAAAATGTATATTGGAGCATGTATAATTTATTTAAGAAATATTAATGAATATTCATGCATGGATTGAAGAATATAAAATATGAGACACCAACATTCCTAGAAGTCATATAGTTAAAATTTCTGTGCAAGGAAGCCATATTACTCCTAAAACAAAAAACAAATTTCTTGGGAAAAAAGTCACAGAAATGAATGACAGGTATACTTTGTGTTATTAGTAAATTAGGACAGTTTAGATAAACACAAGGAGAGAAATAGTATGATATTGTGAACTGTTATCAATTATGATATATTTATGAAGTATGGCAGTAGTTTAAAAAGTAAAAGAGATGTAAAATCTACATAATTTCAGAGTATCATTCTTAACTTTATATTTCTCTCTAGCATTAATATCTTTATATTTTATTATTTCTAAAGTAATTACTTTCAAAAATTTAATTTCCTCTTATTATAAAGTAGATATCCTATCATAATTCAAATTTGTGATTATGTTCACTGTTTGTATTCCTAACATTTTGTTTAATAGCTGGCATATAGTAGATGACAAATATTTGTAGAATGAATTGATATGTAGCAATATAAGCCAAGAGATAGCCTAGTAAACTTTATTACCTATAAAGAGAAAATCCTTTCAAAGTCAAAGCAAAAAGATCAAATTAACCATGAGGGGAAGGGCTATCAATCTGAACTTGGTGGTCTTCAAAGGTTTTTTCAGTGCTGGAAGACACTAAATAAAGAAATGCCTATAAATGTCACAAGGAAAAATGAGTTCAGATTGTGGTAAAGATAAAGTAGCTTGTATAAGACTCATTCTCTTACAAACAATCATTATAATAAAATAATCTATAAACCAATTTGGAGTCACTTTAGAATGACCCAAAGTGGGCATGTATTATAGTGGATTCAACCCTTGAAATAATTAAATGGCATTGGGTCACGTTTACATTTACTTCACTTTTTTGTCCTGGAGGCACTTCAAATTATATGGAGTAGGTTAGGTGTTATTCAAGCAGAAATGTTCCATTCTACCAGGCTGAAGCATTTGAGGACAGAGTTTTGTTCTACTAGACCAGCTGAAAATTGAAGAGGGAAATACTGAGAAGGGAGAAACCACAAGGGAAGAGTCCCCAGATCACCATATAAAATATACTAAAATCCTCAGCTGACCTCTGAATACATAAGGAAAACTCCAAGAAATCTATTGCAAAACAATAGGAACTGGAAATTTGAAAAAAGCTGAGCAGATATTTTAGCTCCTGTCAACTACAGAGGAGATAGAATGTGGTGTCTGAGTTCTTTTACACATGTTGGGCTTTACACTGAAATCACAGAAGGGCAACACCTTCACACTAACATAAATAGGACTAAAAAAATCTTAAGATTGAGGGAAAACTAAAGACAGAACCATCTTTAAGAAATGTAAGACCATCATGATAAATGTTCAACTCAATTAACTGGGTTTTTTTTTTTTTGCTTTCTAAAATCAAAACAATGGTATAACATTTAATAAAAACATTACTAGAATTGCAAAGAAACAAGAACATGTTACTGGTAGTCAAAAGAAAAAGGAATGTATAGAAATAGACACAGAGGTAACCCAGGTATAAAATTGACAAACACTTCAAAACAGTTAATATAAGTATATTTAAGGACATAAAGAAAAAGATGGCCATAATGAGTGAGCATATGGAAAATCTCACAGAAGTGAAAAGTATGGAAAAACCCTAAAATATGCAATATCTTAAATGAAAAATTTAGTGGATGGATATAAGAGCAGAATGGAGATGGCAGATTAAAAAGTCAATGAATTTGGAGATTAATGAAAATATTTGAATAGCAAAGGGAAAATACTGAGCACAAATAGGTAAATGGAGTTCAGTTGATCAAATAAAATTATCAAGTAGTCTAATATTTACACATTTGAAGTCCCAGGAAAGAGAAAAATGTGTAGGAATCAAAATTTAAAGATATAGTTACTGAGAACATTCAAAATTGATAAATGACAACAATGTACAAATAAAGGAAGCTCAGCAAGTCACAAGCCACACAAATACAGGGATAACTAAAAATAGGTACATCATTGTCAAGTTGCAGAAAGTCAAATATAAAGTGAAAATCTTGAAGGCAGCAAGAGAAAAATGACATTTTATCTACCAGAGACTACAAAAATAATTCTGTCTCTTTATGAAAAATAATGGGGACACACAGTAAGCAGAAGAGTAAAAAAGTAACTACCAACCCAGAATTCCATGATCAGCAAAAATATTCTTCAAAAATAAAGACATTTTCAGATAAAAACTAGGGAATTCATCACCAGGAATACTGATCCACAAGAAACACCAAAGGAAGGCCTCCTGGGTAAAGTGAAGTAAAACTAAAAGGAAATACATATACAGGAAGTAATGAAGATGGTAAGACACAGTTAAAGTATTGGTACATATAAAACAAATATTTTCTTCCCATTAATTTAAACATTATTTAAAGCCAAAAATACATAAAGCATTTATAGTTTGGATCTTAAATAGCCTCCAAAGGTCACATGTTCAATGCTTGGTCACCAGTCTGTGGTGCTACTGAGAGGGGGTGGGACCTTTAGGAGTTAGGTCATTGGGGGAATGCCCTTGATGAGGATATTCAGACCCCAGTCCCTCCTCTTCCTCTCTTTGCTTCATGGCAGCCATATGCTGAGCAGCTTGCTCTAACACAGACACCCTGCCATGATGTATTGCCTTACCACAGGTCCATAAGCAATGGAGTCAACAGATCATGAGCTGGAACCTCCAAAACTGTGAGCCAAAAGAAGCCTTTCCCCTTTCCAAGTTGATTTATCTCAAGTATCTGCTACAGTAATGGAAAGCCAACCAGCACAAACATATTGTGAAGTGTCTAAAAAATGTAAATTTCAATTATATGTAAAAAATAGTATTTAATTTTATTATCAAATCAAAGTGGACTGTGGTAAGTTAAAAAATTATTATGGCCAGCAGGAAAATGGCAGAGTAGGGGAAGGATGTGAATCCCACTAGCTCTGTACCTTGGAGTTCAAACAACAGGGAAACTCCCCCATAAGAAGACAAATTTCAGTAAAGAAGAAAGGCAGCCCAAATCTAGTCAAACCAGACATTACACAAGGAACAAGTGGGAGAAAAGAATTACATATCTCTCAGTCTAGAAGCGGAGATGGGAAAGAGCTAAATAAAGGATCACAAACCATAACCTGCATGGTGGGAACTCCAGAGACCTGAGAGAAACCATCACAGGACCCTGATCGACACCTACCTAGTGCCCCGGGGACCACACAACAGATTGTGAGTATTACTGGCACAGAGACATTTGCATCCAGGTGGGTTCTGGCTGGTGACATGGAAAGACTGCAACCAAGCATGCCATCTGCATCCTGTTGAACCTTGTGACACCCAAACCAGCCAAGGTAAGCCTGAAATGTGAATGGGCATGGGTGCTTATACTTGGGGACAGAGTCTCAGAGGGCCATTTCCATGGGCAGTAGAGTGAGCAAAGACCCAAAGAGCACTGTTCACCCAGGGCACTTGATGCCCGACACTGTGAGTGATGCCTTGAGTGTTTCAGACAACATTCTTACTGCTGTAATCCAAAACAACTGACCACACAACTTAGAGGAAGTAGATTTATTTGTTCATAGTTTTTGGATATTTCAGGGTTCAGTTTTGGATATTTCAGGGTTCAGTCATAGTTTTTGGATATTTCAGGCTGGGTCTGTGGAGCTCAGGGCATGGCAGCAGGAAGCAGAGAGAGCAAGAGAGAACAAAGGTTCTGCTCTCACATCATGGAGGCCGGAAACAAGAGAGCAAGCAGGGTGAGGAAGAACCATGTATAGTCCCCAAGGCCATAGCCCCAGGGACCCTTCCTCAGCAACCAAGCCCCACTTCCAACATGGCTGCCTACTCTGTGAGGTCTTGGGGGGGCATTATAAATCCAAACCATTACAAGGAGGTTCATGAACAATAGAAACCCAACCTAGCCCAGCACAGCCTAGACCAACTCATGTGTGTGAGTGTGCTTTACTAGTCTTCCCAGAGCAGAAAGCATTCAACAAAGCTCCAAAATTCCTATCAAAACCAGATCCCAGCTACCAGAATTCCCATCTCAGATTACTGTTCTAATTCTCACCTGAGTGCACCTGATTTACTCAGCCTTATTCAGTCTAGACAAAGCTCTAGTAGATGCTACCTCCCTCCCCATCCTATCCTGTGCTGATTATCAGGGGAGCTGAGAAGCAATACATCCAGTTATAAATTCAAGATTATCTAATCAGAAATTTGGTAAGCAACACAAATAAAGAAGGGACTCAATATCACCCAGTGCTCGTGCTCTGTAAGGGGGCAACAATCCAAGAAGAAATAAGAACAAACTGGCATAGTATGTGACTATCTACTACAAAAATCAATAGCTTTTCTATTCACCAACCAGGAATCCACTGAAAAAGAAATGTGGAAAACTATTCCATTCACAATGGCCTCAGAAAGAATAAAATACTTAGGTATAAAGGTATAAATCTAAACAAGGAAGTAAAAGATGTCTACAATCAAAGTTACAGAACACTGAAAAACAAAATTCAAGAAAAACTTAGAAAATGGAAAGACCTCCCATGTTCTTGGATAAGCAGAATAAACATTGCCAAAATGGTCATACTACTTAAACTGATCTACAGATTCAATGCAATCCTTATCAAAATACCAATGACAGCCTTCACAAAACTAGAAAAATGATCCTAAAATTCATATGGAAGACCAAAAGACCCAGAATATCCAAAGCAATTCTTAGCAACAAGAACCAGGCTGGAGGCATCACAATACCTAATTTTAAATTATACAGAGCTATAATAACAAAAATAGCACAATATTAGCACTAAAACAGATCCATAGACCGATGGAATAGAATAGGAGATACAGAAATAAATCCTCACACTCATAGCCAGTTGATTTTTTACAAAGGGGCCAAAAACATATGCTGGGGGGAAAAAGCCTTTTCAATAAATGATGCTAAGAAAACTCGATATCCATATGTAGAAGATAGAAATTAGATCCCTATCTCACACCCTGAACAAAAGCCAACTCCAGAGTGATCAAATATCTAGAAATTAGACCAGAACTATGCAGTTACTAGAAGAAAATATAGGACTAACTCTCCAACATATAGGCACTGGTAGAGACTCTCATTAAGACACTCAAAACTCAGGAAATAAAGCCAAGAATTGATAAATGAGATGGAATCAAATTAAAAAACTTCTACCCAACAATAAAGAGCCTAAAGAGAGAGCATACAAACTGGAGAAAATCTTTGCCAGGTATTCCTCTGTTATAGGAATAATATCTAAATATATAAAGAACTAAGAAACCTTAACATTAAAAAATCTAATAAAAATGGGCAATAGAACTGAATAGATCCTTCTCAAAAGAAGAAATAAGAATGGCCAATAGATATATGAAAAATGCTCAACATCACTAGCAATCATGGAAATGTAAATCAAAACTATACTGAGATTCCACCTAACTCCAGTTAGGATGGAAATCATCAAGAATACATATAACAAATGCTGGTAAGGATATGAATAAATAGGAACTTTAATACACTCTTGGTGGAATTACAAATTAGTACAACCGCTATGGAGATCAGTTTGGAGGTTCATCAAAAAAAAAAAAAAAAAACTAGGAATGGAACCACCATACAACCTAGCTATACCACTCCTCAGTGTCTTTCCTAAAGAATTAAAGTTGGAATATTATAGTGATGCATGCATACCCATATTTATAGCAGAACAATTCACAATAGCTAAATTGTGGAACCAACCCAGGTTTCTGTCAACAGATGGATAAAGAAAATATCACACACACACACACACACACACACACACACACACACACACACACACTGGAATTCTACTCAGCCATAAAGAAGAACAAAATTATGTCATTCACAGGAAAATGGATGAATAGATGAAACTGGAGAATATGCTAAGTGAAATTAGTCAGCCTCAAAAAGTCAAGGGTGGAGTTTTTTTCTCATATGTGAAAACTAGAGAGAAAATAAGAAACATAAGGTACTTTAAATAATGCAGAGAGAGACCCATAGAGTAGTTAAAGGGGATTAGGGGAGGGAGTTAGGGGAAGAGGGAGGAATGAAGGAGGAAACAGTTCAAATAATACAACAGCAATATGTGAAAGTATTATTCTTAGAAAGAGCCTATATAAAAAACTATGACCTTCATCATATTGCATGGTGAAATATTAAATGCTTTCCTAATAAACCCGGGACTAAGCTGAAGTTACCCATTTTGATTTTTATTTTGCTCAACATTTTTATGATTGTTTTATTACAATAAAACAAAAATGAATAATAAAAGAAAAGAAAATCTATAAAAATTTGATAGAAGTAAAACTGTTTATTCATATATGGTATGAAATCTTAGAAAAAATCTATTTAGAAAATCTTAAGAAATGTATTATTAATTTAGAACTATAAAGTAAATTTGTGAAGTTCACTGAATACCAGGTCAAGATACAAACTTCAATTGTATTTCTCTATATTAGTACCCCAAATCAGAAAATAAAACATAAAAATCTTCCATTTACAATATCATCAAAACACATAAGATATTTAGAAATAAATATAGGAAAATGTGCATTGCGGTCTGAAGATTAAGGTCTTCAAAGTATGGTTCTTGTTCCAGTAGCAAGATCTTCACTGGGGAAATTATTAGCAATTCAATTTCCTGGGCTCCATCCCAGATACAATGAATCAGAATTCTTTTAGGTGTGGCTCAGAAATCTGCTTTAAAAAGATCTGCAGATGATTATGGTCCTCACTAGAGTTTGAGAGCCAATGCTTTGGGGAACCAATTAACTTACCCCTTCTTGCTGAAGGACATCTCAGAACCTCTAGTGATCATGGATGCTGAGAATTTTTAGGATTATAACATGATGTTATGCTTATGAGTTTCCCAAACACATCTAACCACAGAAACTTCCTTTTTTTAATATAAGCATCTCTTCAGCCTTATGTTCTATGAAACATTTTAAATGAAACAGATCTTGAGAGGATACTACCTGAACTGGGGTGTGTTTCAAAATTATGCCTAATGATATTTTTCTTTCCTCCAGTCCTGGCCCAGTAAAAGTCATATAATTAAAAAGGACATCCAGGCTTTTTGTTTCTTTAAAAAAGCAAATATACTTATATTGAATGGATGAATTAATTGTTTCAGGTACCTAATAATGAAATATGGTTTCTTGAAAAGTTACATCTTCTGGTTAAATAGTATAAAAATCCAAAAATGTGCCAAAATAAAGAAGCAGGAATACACTAATTCATTGAAATTCTCAGTTAATTAAAATCTTTGTTTTAACCAATAGTTTCAATTAAGTACATATTCATGATTATGTCATTGAGAATCTAGAACATGAAAAGTTAGTTTACTGCTACCAAGTAGGTTTCTACAGTTTCAATGCCTATGAGACTCAATCTGCCAGGGCTTGTCAGTGTTCCAGGTTTTAAACAAGAGGATGTCTGCATATTTGCTTTAAGTGGTATTCCAGGAAGCTCTTAAATTGATTTTTAACTGCTATATCACATGAAAGTCACTCAATTTGAGCTGGGAAATGAATGAGCCTGTATTTGGAATTAGTTCTGAAGCTATTATGTGTTTGTATAGGTCATTGATAGCCATTTCTCCACATTTCTGAATGAATATCTATTTGAAATTAGTTCTGAAAATACTGTTTGTTCTTATAAATCATCGATGACCATTTCTCCACATTTCAGGTTTTCTGAAAATTCTGAAAAGTCATAGTTCTAGTTCCAGGTGTAACTGGGTGTACCAGTTGAACAGTTGGAGGCAAGTGGAGATGGTAATTCAAATTATAAATGGGTTAAAATACTAGTTATTGATTCAGGAGAAAAAAATGAAAACAATTGATCATTTCAAATTTCAAGTAGGTAAACTGGCATTAAGTCATCATCATCATCATCATCATTAGCAGCAGCAGCAGCAATACCTATTTAATTTATTGCTTAGAATATGCCCAAAATAAAGCTCAGCAGGTTAAATAAGTTAGAATAAGCTTCCTCTTCAGAAATTTATCTATCAATATACTTTCACAAATTCTAAGCAATATTATTTAATAGCAGAAAATTGGAGAAACCTAAATGACCACTAATTACAAACTGGTTAAATAAAAATTAGCACATGTTTACAGTGAAACACCACTGCTCACATTGTTAAGTTATACCTTGGTTAGAAATTTTAACTAAAGCCCTAAACTTCAAATATCTTCTATTTTGCAAGGTACCATAAAGAGATGGAAAATTAGGGCACAATGTAGCTGAGGAGGTAGAATGCTTACCTCGCTTGTGCAAGGCCCTGGGTTCTATCTCTAACACCAAAAAAATTAAAACGGGAAATTTTTGACAGATATGTTTCTCAGACATTTTCTTTGAAGGTGCAAAACAAAGCATATAAAGATGAAACTGTGGACTCTTAGAAGTCATTGATTTCAGCATTTAGGTGCTATACTTGTTGTGGAAGGACACCCTTTAGTGAGAAAAGCACTTCGCCGAAGCTATGTTTAGCCATCTTATTTCTAGTTGATTTATATTTGTACAAGTGCAGCACCTTTCTTCCCAGTAGCTGAAATCCATTTCATTAATTCGTCTGACTGCCATGATCACTTTTGTTGAACTCAGAGATATAGCTAAGAACATAAATACATACTGCATGAACTAGAAGATACAGTTAGGGCTGGTGAATGGGTTCGCTGAGCTACATATTACTAGTAGAGAGTCTAAGGGAGAATCTATCTGTATTTGTTGGTAGTCTGTTTCATCATTCATTGGAGGATCTTAGGGTTGTGAGATTTAGCAAAGGAAAATTCACAATACTGAATTAAATTTGAATTTCAGATTAATAAAGACTAAGGTTTTAGTATAAGTATGTTCCACATATTACATGGAACATACCTATATTAAAACATTATTCATTGTTTATTTAAAATTCAAGTTTAACTGAGTCTCTCGTATTTTATCTGGCAGCCCTAGTACCAGGTCTCTAATGGAACACATCTCCTTAGAGTCACACATTTGAATGACACCATCCCTTACATCTGGGCTGGGCCTATGGCTTACTAAAAACAAGCAAAAAAAAAAAAAAAAAAAAGAAGGAAAAAAATGGAAGAAGTAACATTATCGGTATTTAGTCTTAGGCCTAAGCCTTCAAGAGATCTGGAAGCTGGAAGCTTCTACGTCTTTGGTATTTGGGTGCTAATCTGTCAAATAAAATCTCAGTTACCCTGATGAAACTACAAGGGAGAAAACTGGCAAACTCAACTGACAGCAAGAACTGAGAGCCCAGACATGTGACCCTGTTTAAATTGCTCCAGACAGCCCCCAAGCACTTGAGCACCAGGCGTGGGAGTGAGGGAGACATTGCTGTGGGTGTTATAGCACCAGGAGACATCCATCCTGTGGAGCTGACACATCATACCTGCAGTGCCCTGCCGGATTCCTGACCTTCAAATCACGAGACATAGTGAAAATGGTTGCTGCTTTGAGTACTAAGCCTTAGATTAGCTTTTATGCAACAATAGATGGCTAAAATATGTAAGACCACAGCCCCAACTCTGCTAGTGAAGATTCCAGTTCTTTTAAGGAAGTGACTTCCACAGAGATTTTGAAAGGAGGAGAATATTTACCTATTTCATAGGCCTATCAAGAGGGCTAACCAATTCCTTTTTTTAATGTACTTCAGAAAATACAAAAAAAGTTATACAAGTTTTAAATAGAAATGCATGAAGGTTTTGTGAAGTCAAGGGTGAGTTTGCAAATTAAATACTTAAATAGCATATTCAACATCAAAGAAGTAGACTTGATCACTGGAGGCAGAATACTATTCCTTTTTTTTTCTTTTAAAAAACTTTCTCCCTTTTTTGCATTATTCTTTTAAATTAGCTTTCCAGAGTTTAAATTTGAATGGGAATTTGCAGTTGATTTTGTAATTATTTAACTTTGCTATAAATAATTTCTAATAGAAGATTTTAACTTTTGCCTCAAACACAAGAATGAAACTTATTAGAACAAAAGTCACATAGCACTTTCTCACATCAGGAAGATGGAAAAATTTCCCTGTAGCCTTTACAAAAGAAACAAATTTGTATGTTGCCATCATAATGAAAAACTGTTCAGATTAGCCTGAATATATACTTTTTTCTAAAACTTTATTTAAGGTAGATAATCTCAATTATAGTTACAGGTTGCTTAGCAATATAAAAGTTTCATTCTCTTATGCAAATAAAAGTCTGGGGATGCACAGAAGGGGTAGTATAACAGTTCCACAAAGTATTGCTTCTAATATCTGGCCTCTTACACAGTTAACATGTGTTAGATCATGGTTGATAAGAACTTTGAGCTTATCATATCCACATTCCAGGTATCAGAATGAAGGAAGGGACAGAGAATATATTCCCTTCCTTTCAGAAAATTTCCTAGCATTTTCAAAGACACTTTTTCTTACCTTCTATTGGCCAGAACTTAGTCATATCATCATAGGACTGGGAAAAGAAGCCTCTATTCTGAGTGGTCAGGTACCCAGTTTAAATGGAAATGTCTATTTCTAAAAAAAGGGGGGAGAATGATTCTAGGGGACAATTAGAATTCTCTGTGACATATGGCTTATTCTACACTGATAACTGTCAATTACTAACTTTACTTATATTCTAAAATTATTCGCTTGTGTATGCTTTCAGCTAAAATTGCTCAGGGGTTACTGAATTATTGAATACTGAGTACCTACAGGGAGTCAGTTAAGTGCTATGAGGGATACAAAGGTAAATAAGCCAGTTTATAAAATCAAGGAATATGTATCTGTTTAGGAATTATATAACATGTGAGACCTTGATGCTTGTCTTCTCTATCTATTTACTAATTACCCTGAATGCCTAGCTGACCTTGTTTGGGGACAGAAGATTGAAACTACTAGTTATGATTTAAGTGGTGACAGTATCCTATAGACTCTAAGTTCAAAATGGAAAGAAGTGAATTATAGTAAGAGATTAAAGAAGAGAAAAGAAATTTGGAGGCTTTGCTAATGTTGAAACAGGGAGGAAGGGAGTGTATGCCCTATTAATACAGTAAGTAGAGATTAGGCATTAAAGTTTGTTGGTGTTTTGTTTTTTATGCAATACTGGGGATTGAACCCAGTGCCTCATGCATGCTAAGCAATCCCTTTACCACTGAGTTACATCCCCAGCTCAACATTAAAGTGTAAGACATCAGAAATAGCTCAGTTCAGAATGATTTAAGGGCCAAAGGTGTTGCTATTTAGGAAAATGACTAACCTTCAGTAAAGGTGACAGTAGTTGGAATCCAAGAGATGAAGACGCTTTGGGGTTAATGTTTCAGATGGGTCTACTACATGGATGTTGACATCACCCAGGACAACCAAAGTAAGAATTAGAAAAGTTGATAAACTTATGTCAAAGCCCTCAGTAATTTTGGGGGATCATGATGTATGGCAATGACAAGAAAAGGTAAAAAGAGAGAATTATTAGAAAAGAGGGGGGATGAGTCCTCCAAAAGGGGAGGATTCTGCACAAAAAAGAAAGAGCATTGATCTAGTCATGATGATAAGAAGGGTGGGGCTAGAAGAATATTGATATAATCTCTGGGCTCTGGAGGACAGTAAGTGGGCTCTGAGAAGGCCCTAGAGTAGGGGATGAGCCAAGTTTCAATTAAGGCAAAGAGAAGTAAAGAGTACAGGATTTGAAAATGAATTATTATTATTTTTGTTTCTTTTTGCTAGTTTTTATAATGGCATGAGGATATCTGGAGCAATAAAGTAAAGGGTTAGAAGGAAGATCGGTATTCACATGCAGTCTCACTATTTGCAGGAGAGAGTTTCATCATGGACACTTTAATTAATAGCTCTACAAGTTGTACTTTCCTTACTTGGAAATATTATGATGTTTGATTCTTCTATTAATCAAACACTGTTTTAGAATCCTTGCACCACTTGGGTATCACATGTTATATATTTCCTAAATAGATATATTCCTTGATTGGAATATATATCTATATATTATATAGAATGTCTATCCATTCTCTATATATGTATATCTGGATGAGCAGGCAAACAGATTCTATCTGTTAGATATGAATCTATCAGATTCATAATGGGTATGAAGCATACATAACTCCACTTCCATACTCTTCCCCTCTCGTTAGCATCTCAGGTGACCCTGTCCTTTCGTCCCTAAGATTTGAAGAGCTATGTCTGAATTTTCTTAACTTCCTTCCAAATACTCACAAAAGTATGCCTATGTCCTCATTCCTACATTTCCCCCCTTATGTCCCTTGGCAAGGAATCTCCCTTCTGCACCTTAAGCCTAGCTCCTATCCCTGTCACTCTGCCTCCGCCCTGCCCCCTCAGTTTCGACTGCACTGCATATTCCTGTTTCTCTTTTCCAGACCTTTCTATATGTTTAAGATGCACCCCCTTCATGATTACATCCTATTCTAACATGTACTCTTGAATTTATTCTGTATCTACAAACCAATATTCTGGGGGCAGTGTAGTGTATATTCACTACTTCTCTTTGCTACTTCAGCTTTGCTCAACTTTTTAAAATCGAGCTTCCATTCCTTCTCCCTTTACTCTGCACTGGAGTTCTCCTCCCCTTCTAAGACACCAGTGACCTGGTGGATGCCAAGTCCGTTGGACACAGTTTGGTCTTTATCTTATTAGTTTTCCCTGTAGCACTTAATTCACCACACTGAGCCACAAGAAACTCTCATTTTCACAACATATCCCTCCATAGATTCTATTTCACATCTCTAGGTGCTCATTATTAGCCTCTTCAGAGAGCTCCTTACGTGGAGTAATTTTCCATGTTTCTGTGTTTTAATATCTTCTTCCTATTCTCAGTCTTTCTTGGTGTCTGATCCACTACCAGCATTTCAACTGTTATCAATTTGTCTTCAGATCTCAAATCACTATCTCCAGGCTTGACAACAGGAATAAAAATGAAGGGGAATATCAAGTTTGTTTCCTTAGTCCAGTTAAACTTTCAGTTCAAAAACTATAGACAGCACCTGGAATGGTGTTTTACATACTGAGAAAATTAGACAATGATAAAGTATGGCCAAGTATATTTTTTAATTCTCTGTATAAGAAAATGAGACAATGATAAAGTATGGCCAAGTATATTTTTTAATTCTCTGTGCGAGGGTTAAAGAAGCAGCAGAAATATGGATTAGAAAAAGAAGTCCTTTCTCTCTCTCTCTCTCTCTCTCTCTCTCTCCCTCCCTCTCTCTCTCTCTCTCTCTCTCTCTCTCTGTCTCTCTCTGTTTCTCTCTTTCTACTTAGTGAGGCCCTCCGCAACTTCGTGAGACCCAGTTTCAAAATAAAGTATAAAAAATAGGGCCGGGGGCCTAGCGGGGAGGTAGAACGCCCCTGCGTTCAATCCCCGGTACCGCAAAAAAAAAAAAAAAGAAGTCCTTTTAAAATTGGAATATCTGGGCATGTCATGCACACCTGTAAGCCTAGTACTTAGGAGGCTAAGATAGGAGGATCTCAGGTTTGAGAGCAGCCTTGAAAATTTAGGGAGACCCTGTTTCAAAATAAAAAATAAAAAGGGCACCACTGAGTTCAATCCTCAGCACCACCAAAAAAAAAGGGGATAAAATTTTAAATCTATTTTTCTATAATCTATAAAACAATTCCAAAATTAGATTCTTATAGTGCCCTTTAAATAAAAGTCTTCCATTCAGTACATGCGCTTGAAAGGTTAAAAAAAAAATGGAAACACCTACAGATGAGGTGATTCATGTTTGAGTATTTTCATTTTTGACCTTGTTTGTTACATCAAGAGAAGTACAGAAATCTGCGCTTCTCTTATTTGATCACCTCATCCGGGAACTTACTCCATTTACTAGCAGAATTTGCTTGAGCATCACTCTGCTTAATCATCTTTCTTAGTGAGTAAAGCTCACTCCTATGACTCGCCAGTGTTTAGAATCAAGGCATGCTGAGTATGTGCTTTCTCTACTGCCATGATGGCACTGCTTCCCTCTACTCTCTTTTTCTCTGAGTCTCTTTTTCCTCTCTCTCTTCCTCCCTTTTCCTCTCATTCATCCATCAAGCAGACACACACCTTCACCCACAATGAAAAACCACCCAGACAGAATTTCTTATCTAATTCTTCATCAGTTTGTTATAATTCACATTGAAAAAAAACCCTTTTTAATCTGTGCGGGACATTATTCATGTCTCAAACATCACAGCCTGCATTGGCCATTATTGCTTCTTCATTTTGCTTCTTCTTAGACATATTCCAGCTAACAATATGTAGGAATACATATTAACCTGTTTTCTCACCTGGCATCTATGGCCACAGTTGACTTATTCACGTTTGTGTTCCTGAAGTTAGGTGAATCAGATCCTTTCCCTGGCATTTTAGAACTTGGGACCAGGTTGAGTGTGTTTGAGTTCTCCTCTTGGGGGGATATATAATCTGAAGTTATTGGTGGTCATTTCTACTGCATGGGAAACATTGGAGAAAATAAAGGCAACCCATATAGAGAGGCAGAAATAAAGAATACAGAGAGAGTCCTAGCAGATTCCAGGACCAAGTTTTGGTTGACTATGAGGTTAGCTTGATAGAACAATTTCTATATTTTGGTTGCAAGAGCCCATATATTTTCCTATCTCTTTGATTTAATTTGAGTGAACTTTCTGTAATTTACAATCAGAGCTCTCATGAAATATAAATTCTATGATCTTAAACTTGGATTTTCTCATTTATTTTTATCTACTTTTTATGTTTCTCATAAGGGGAAACAGTCACTCTGTTTAATTAGCTAACAAGAGTATTGAAATTGTGGCATACAAATTGATTATTTTTGTTCTGTGGCTGAGGATGGAATTGTTCTCCAAGGAAATTCTTGAATATCCCTGCTACCTCATTGCTCCTTGATATTCAAAAATTAAAATGTTATTTCCTCAGCTTCTATGCTTGTAATGAGGAAGTAATTTAGGAATAAATAGTTTAAGATTACATTTTGCTAATTGGGGTGTTTGCCTCTGCTACCCATTCTGGACACTAGGATTTCAATAGCATTTCTAACCCAGGACATACTGAACTGAAACTCAATAATAAAACAGAAAAAACAAATCAAAATAAAGCTATTGATAACACCCCTTGAAAGGTTCTTCAACTTGGAATTCTGTAAAAGCAACAAAAATATTCATTTTCTCCTGCTTCTACCCCATAATAGATTTAGAACTGCATAGTTTACCACAACATAAATGTATTATGCTTTGATTGTTTGACAACAATCAAAATGAACATTCAGAAATGCTTTAAGTGGTTATTAAGTGGTTTAAAACTTTTAGGTAGGTAGTTTAAAAATGCACTTACACATGTCTCAATAAAAATTTCCATCTATTTTGGCCCCTACCCTGGTATCCCTCAGCTTCAATCCTCTGCCATTTTGCAATGGAAGGCTCACCTCATTAAACATTGTAGGATGTCATCATTCCCTGTAAGTCCTACAGCTATATCTCAAATTATTAAGTATGACAGAAGGGGATATGGTTGGTCCACCAATGCTGCTTTTGAATTCATTGACTGAGGAAGGTTTTCTTGTTCTATCACTTAATCTTGCATCCCTCCTCTTTTTTTTTTTTTGGTATTGAATCTAAGGGAATTATACCTCTGAGTGCAACTCTAACCCTGTTTTTTTATATTTTGAAACAAGGTCATGCTAAGTTGCTGAGGGTGTCGTTAAGCTGTTGAGGCTGGCCTCAAACCTGTGATCCTCCTATCTCAGCCTACCAAGTACTGGGATTATAGGCATGTATCACTGCGCCTGGAGTTTTGCATCCCTATGGACATTCTCAGATGCCTTTATTTTTCTGCCACATATTCAAGTGGTTAGCAAAGTTTCACTGTTTTAAATGTTGGCCATATACAAACACAAGCTTTGAGCTCAGAAGGAGCAACTTCTGTCCATGAGCAGAGTCAAGTCGCATTCCATGTCAACTGTGAACGTTTAGAAGCTCAGAGTGTTGCTCTTTTAACTTTTTCTCAAAGACCCAATAGTAGAGCAAGAAATCAGACACTTGGTAACATTGAAAGAGAAATTCTTGAAGTCTAGAAATAAATAAGAACTAACCTTATTAATTGTTGATGTTCTGGGTTCTTATCATTTGGGGTCATTTGGGAGAGTGGGTTTTATGAAAAGGAGAATGGAACAACTATTAAGACATTAGCCTATGAAGGGAAGAAGGGATGGAAGGAAGGAAGGAAGGAAGGAAGGAAGGAAGGAAGGAAGGAAGGAAAAAAGGAAGGAAGGAAGGAAGGAAGGAAGGAAGGAAGGAAGGAAGGAAGGAAGGAATCCAAAAAGGATCACAAGAAGCACGAAGAGAAGGGTGGAATATTGCTCCATTGCAGCCAGTTTCCTCTCCACAGCCCTCAATACAGAAGTCAATAGAAGTGGTTAATGAGGTTGGTGTACCATGCTCCACATGTCTTCCTATTAAATAAACATAATTCTGCTAAACTGAATTCAGGGTTTGCTAATAAATTTGAAACCAAATTTCCTGGGTTTATTACAACCCTAAGAGGGAAATATGAAGACATTGATGAGATATGAGTTCTATGAATGTACTTGTGTAGCATTTCAAGCTGGGTCATGTTGTAAAGTATCACTGAAACCTCTTGGTTCCCTTCTATTTGGGTTCTGTTGAATTGGAAAGTATTTCCAAAACTGGGGAACTTTAAAATACAGTACATAAATTCCTGGGAATCTAGAACTAGAATACAGGAATCAGTGTAATTTTAAAAGATCATATTAATATAATAAGAGAAATTTAAGTAAAACACTAAACAAAATTCCATAATTGATTCAAATCAATGGTTTATATGTCCATGTTACTTTTAATTCTTATCTACATGCACATTTTATTTTAGCATATTTTCAGTAATATTAAATGCCATAGTTTTCCATATTTGAACATAATACTGTGCGATATTATATTATGTATATTTCTCCAATGTGCTTTTATTTTTTCTTTCCCTACTTTCCTTTGCTTCCTATTCTCACCCTTTCCCAAGGAAGAACTATTAATTATGCTAATCATCCATACATTTCCCCATGCTTGTCCAAATATACATTGCAATGCGTTGTTCCTTCTTAACAATGCATAATGAACAGTGCCTTACTTCAATAGATAGTGATCTATTTAATTATTTACTATACTGGCATAATATTCCACATTTTATCATAATACATTTTTCAACCATTTCTCTACTGAATGATATTCAAGTTATTTTAGATTTTTCCCCACATTACTATAAACAAAGCTACAACAAACTCCTCTGCTCTTATGTAAATATATCTTAACTACTGGTGCTTTTCCCATACAAAAGACTTCTAGAAGTTGAGAATTTTTATGGCATGCTTAGGCAGCTAATGGTCAACTAATAGTCTGAAATGATCTCTAATGTTTTTATGAGTCTGAGAGTCACTTTCCCAACTCTCATTCTTCCAAAGATGAGCGCAATCCCTTCAGGAAGAATTGTGTGGTAGTTCCATGCTGGCTGCAGGAGAAATAGGTCTGTTGTGGACACCATAATCACCAAAGTCTACTGCAACCACCCACGGGGTGATATTCTTGATAAAGCTTTCATTTTTGTGAATTATTTATGGTCCATAATGTTACCAGAAGGAAGATTTCTTCTCAATATGAATATTATTCCATAGCACCTCAGTTCTTGCTTCTTTGCATGGAATACATTCATGCAAAAAAAAAAAGCGCCAAATAAGGCTATAAGAGGTTTATTCAGGGAAGTGATGGTGCTATGTGAGGAAGGCCATGATAAAAGGAGTGATGAGGAAGGAGAAGAGATATATTCCAGAGAAAAGTGTATGGAATGGGCCATTTTCCAGGGTCGAAAATGGTGTGGGACAAAGAGGTTTTGCTCCAGAGTCTAGAGTGGTCTTTTTCTGGGACTAGGAAAGCATCATGGAGTCTTCCACATGGTGAGCATTATTTGGTCTAGAAACCTTTTCTCCTCATGCATATGCATTTGGGGAGATTACTGTCTCTTTCCTGCCACACCTTAGTATTCTGTGTGCACCTGAGTGAGACTGCGTTGTCTCCACTCCCTTCCTGTTGAGAGTAATCTAAGTGAGGTTCTATGGAGGGAGGGGCTGAGCCTTCTGAGAGCTCTGCTTTAGTTTTGCCCCAACTTACCCTATCTGCTAATGTCTAATTAGCTACCTAACACATAGCAAACCGTTATCCTAGATCAAAAGTCATTTTCCCAGGAGTTAAATAAAACCACTGCCTAAAATTATTGGCTAAGTGCTGGCCTTTTGCTTACTCTTATCTGGTACCTCTGTTTCAAGGAAGCAGAACTCCTGGAAGCTGTGGGTCTCCTGAATTAGCTGATAGGTGATGGAAAAGTGGCTGCCCTGGCATATTTTGGTGGGAAAATACAAAGGTTACCATGGAAATTCTTAGCGATTCCACATTGCAGTCTTTTAGAACTGAATTCTAGAAAGTAGTCTGGCAGAAGTCTCAGAGGGAAAGAAATAATGTGTTTGTCCCATGTAAGAGAAAGTTCAACAGAGGAAAAAAAAATGTGAGCACATGGATGCCTGTAAGTTTGCTTTACAGATCTGATTAGCACTCAAATTCTCTTGGATACATCTCTTTTAGATGTAATATTAAAAATAATGATTGTAAAGCTATTTTATTGTGATCTGTCAGTCAATAGGTATTTTGCTGAATGTTCTGTGTAACAGATTTCTCATGGCCAATATATTTTGAAAATGTAATTTTATATACTTTGAATACATAACTTTGAATGTTAATATCTCAGCAACTCAGTACTTTCTTGTTTCCTGTTCTTGAAGATATCCTTCATAGTTTTTTTGGTGGCACTAGGGATTGAACCCAAGGGGTTCTTTCTACCTTTGAGATATACCCCCTATCCTA
Organism: Glis glis; assembly: GCA_004027185.1. Taxonomy (NCBI): domain Eukaryota; kingdom Metazoa; phylum Chordata; class Mammalia; order Rodentia; family Gliridae; genus Glis; species Glis glis. Next base: position 48,436 of record PVJS01009660.1, read on the forward strand.
CTTTAATTTTTATTTTGAAGCAGGGCCTTACTCTGGCCTCAAACCCACAATCCTCCTTTCTCAAACCCTCAAATTCTCCTGTCTCAAATCCTTCTGGCCTCAAACTCACAATCCCCCTGTCTCAGTCTCCCAAGTAGCTTACACCACTATGCTCAGCCATTTTTAGTTTTTATATGAATGCCTGAACATATTATTCTTCCTTTCAATTTTCATAATGAACTTGGTCCATTTAAGTAAATATTAGATGCTATGATCTCTTGTGTTTTCTATTTTTTGTACAAAAATCTTGCATAAATTCCTCATTCCACTCTCTCCTTCCCTCATATCTTTCATTATCAACAACTTCATTATTTCTGATAAGCGGTCTTCAATTATATTTTTGAATAAAAAATGTTAAGTACTAGTCTTTTGTGATTTATAGTCCTTCTGAAATTAGTCCAGTCCCATGCTTCTTTTCTATAATATTACATTTAAATTAGAGAAAAATATAAATACTATAAAATCATGATTTGTTCACAGATATAAATTAGATTTTAGTGGTCAGGTAAATTTTCTACTCCTCTGAAGATATATTATGAAAAACAAATATACTCATTTCCTCTTTTAAAATTTGACTGAATAGCATTTATAAACCATTTTGTTAGTTTTTTTGGTGTTCTGATTTCTGAAAATTTAGCTTCAGTAATTATTTTGGTTTCAAATCTCACAAAGAAATTAACATCAATGAATAGAACTTGGCACTGCAGAGAACACAGTAACAGTAAAACTACTGCTGACAATGATCAGCCAAGTGTTTTATGTCCATGTGACTTTCTAGTAATAACATCTTTCTAATGTTCATGTTATGTAGATCTTCCCCAAAATCTATGAAGGCAGTGCTAAATCACTTGGGGGGTAATTTTATGGAATGCATACATATACATAACAAAGTATTTAAAATTCTAAATATAAAGTTCCAATATAGTAGACCAGAGGAGCCCAGAGCAATGCAGCAACTCCCCAAGAGTGAAGTAAAACAACAGTTCTGCACCACTAACCTGAGATCATAAGGGACTGAAAGTAGAAATCAACAGCAGGAAGATACAGAGAAATTACATAAATACATGGAGACTGAATCATAGACTTTGAGTGAAGACTGGGTCATAGAATAAATAAGGGGAAAAATTTAAAAATCCCTACCAACAAATGAAAATAGAGACAAAACTTACCAAAAATCTCTGGAATACTATGAATACAGTTTTAAGAGAAAACTTTATAGCATTGAGTGCCCATGTAAAAAACAAAATAAAACAAGTCAGAAAGATTCCAAATGAACTACTGATGGATCTCAAGGCCCTAGAAAAACAAGAACAGACTAACCCCAAAGACAGCATAAGGCAGGAAATTATTAAAGTAGAGAATAAAAACAAAACAAAAAACAAAGGACTAATACAACAAAATGCTTGTTTTTTTTTTTTTTATTTTTATTTTTATTTTTTTTTTT